>JAJHUR010128275.1:892-10972 GCA_027495735.1 Lutjanus campechanus
ACACTATTCCAGCAGTTGGGAAACACACAACACACAAACAAACACACTCAGGAGATTTGCTTTGGTGTTGAGAAGCTGTAGTCTTTATTCACTGACAAACCCAAAACTACACTGTACATTTACTGGCAGTCTGACAATGTGACTGCTCACCTTTTCCTCTGCTCAGCGCACATTCATGTCACTCTCTGTCACCACAGGCAGTCATAAGTGTGCCACTTGCCCACTGAAGTTACTCGCCACGCTATGCTCCTCTGATCAATTAGTAGTCTGCAGTGTTTGCTAGCGTACCTTTATCATTGAGATTAAACCCAAAATACTCTTTTACTAGTTAGTCCTGTAACTTTATCTCCCAGGCCCCATGTGTCTCGGCCTGTAGAGAGACTGACCTCTGATTGTGCGTGCCATGCACTACAATACATCACCTCAATACAACATCTCCATATCAATTTAATATAAAGAGGAGCGTCTGTATTTATGACAGTGTTGGTAATACCTTTATACCGCCCAAGCCTACTGAAGACCCAGCTGGACCACCAAGAACAAGTACCCTTTAAGAAGATTTATCAGCAAGTGACAAAAACAACACATGTACTCCCATGTAGAACTCTGCTTCATCCGCGTCCGTTTTCATTTTTTAAATAGCCGGGACGAAAAACAGAATAGAGAGGATACAGAAAATAGCAACGCACAACTGGATGTCATTCTTGGGGAAATTATATTTTGTGTGTGGATCTGTCTTTGTCGACCTTGAGAGAAAATAAAATCCAAGGTGTCAACGGACAAATCAACCAGGAGACAACAAATGGAGGAGGGGAAAAAAAGTCAAGAAATGGTTTCAAAATAACATTAGGATTCAATCAGGCATGTTAATGTTCTTTTATGACGGATTTCTTATTTGTTTTTTTCCTCAGAACTGTCATTTCTATTTTTTTCATAGGAATTTGTACAGACACTAGTGTTTTTGAAGCTGTGTAAACAAAAGCATTTTCAACCGTGAAATTGAAAAAAAAAGTGGACAGATGTTTTCTTTGCAGGCATGAAGACTGAGGGGAAATGAAATTGAAATGAACACGTTTTAATGTTCAGAATAGACAGAATGTGAAAAAATGCACACCAAGGCAAACCACATGAAATGCATTTGAAGTTATCATTTGAACCTGGTGGAAAATGGTAATTGATAGAAGGAACCATTGTTGTTTCTTTCCTGTAGATATCGCTGGTTATGAGAAGTGACACTTAGTTGTTGCCATTTTTTGTTCCCGAAAGAATAAACCACAACTATTTTGTATTGAATGCAATGCAAACTTTGTCTGGAAGTTTTTCTATCAATTATGTGTTTGTGTTGAATTCATTATTTTCAGCTGTCACATAAAACATCTGGAGTTTCATTAGGAATTGATCGCAGTTGATCACAGACCTAAAGTGAGGAGATGTATTTATGTGACACTTAGAATAAAATAAATGACTCAAAAGATAAGTTTTAGGACCAGAATAAAACCGTGGATCTAGTCTATTTTTGCAAACTTTTGATATTGTTGCATCATGTATTTAGCTTCAAATCCAAAATCCTATTCTAGTTCCAAAACAGGCTGATGAAACCTGTTCTAATTTCGGTGGCATAAATCTGGGGATTTTAATTTGTTAGCCCTGGGGTTCCCAAATGTTTCTGTGTGAAGCATTAGCTTATGGTTGGGGCCCCCTTTGTAAGATGTCTTGAAAAACCTAAAGTCAACTGTTTTTTTCTGCCTCTGCTGGGTGCTTTTGTTTCAGGTGGAGCTGAACTTGAGATGCTTTTAAAACTCATTTGAGATGGTCTTGAGGCAGAGAAGGCTTTGGGTCACTCGTGGTCATTCTTGCATCATACTGCAACATACTAATTTTTATAGCTGAGGTTTTGTCAGCTGGGCTGTTTTTCTGCTTGTCAGGTCTTTTTCCTTTTCAAACGTGTCCATTTTTGTGAGTTAAATTTTAGGAGCAGAACAGCTTCGCGGCAGGTGCAGACTGGCCCAGGTCAACACTGACAGATTATAGCAAATACGATTTTGATAGGTTATTATAAATAAGGTTTGATAATAATTTAAATAATCATTCAATTTTATTTTATTTCTTTAGCATTTTTGCTGAGGCTCCCCTGTCAGAAAAAACACTTAGTGCATATAAGGTGTGTTTGCATTCATCTTTTCAATCCCTAAATGCTTCATTTTTTTTTTTTTTTTAGAGCTGTGAATTAATACTTAATAATGTCTTTGCCAAAACATAAACTCTTTCCACTTTCCTACAGTGGCTGAAAAAATTCTGTATTTATTTATTATGGATTTATTTGTGTTGAAGAGATTCTCCTGCTTCCTGTAAGACCTGCTCTATTAACAGGATCTGTATCATTTGACATAAGGCCTCATTTGAATTTCTTGAGATTCTTACTTTGGTTTTTGGTGAAATTCTCAGGTTTTTATTGCAGCTTTGGGTTTGTCACTTGCGATAGACCTTTTTCACAGCAACCATTTTAGCATGAAATATTAGGGTAGACACAGGTGTTACAAATGATACTAATTAAGGTTCCATTCCCTTCAGGTCAGAGTCAGGGTGCTGCTGCTGTGCATGTTGGCTCACTGGAAAGGCTCTGTTACACTAAATCGAACTGGATGTTAATTAGTATCATTAAAACCTGTGTTTGGAGGTGCAATGAGTAATCGATTATTAATTGATTATTAAATTAATTGCCAGCCATTTTGATAATCAATTAATTGTTTTGAGTTATTTAAAAATAAAAAATAAAAAATCTCTAATTCCAGCTTCTTAAATGTGAATCGTTTCTTTACTCCTCTCTGAAGTAAAGCGAATATCTTCGAGTTGTGGGCAAAACAAGACATCTGAGGACGTCATCTTGAACTTTTGGGAATACTGATGAACATATTTCACGATTTTCTGACATTTTATAGGCAAACAACAATTAATAGATTGATCAAGAAAATAATCCCTATTATGGCCTGCGCATTTTAACTCCAGGACAAGGAAATCACCCACACTGACTCTGATTTAGTAGTCGTTGTTTTTCTTAAACTTGGTCGTTTGCTTTGGGTATGTTGAAGCATGAGGAGTGTGATTGGGTAGAGTTAGGGTTAGAATATCAGGATGAGCCAATCAGAGGCAGAGTAGGGCGTCATACCGTACAACCTGAATAATGGCGGATTTTCTAGTAAGTGGTTTGACTTCTCAAAAATGTGGGCTCAGAATTGATTAAGTCGGTAACTTATGTTAAAGAGAAAGATTAATTTTCATTTTATAAAGACTGAATCGGAATAACAACGAAAAAGTAATGGAGACACCCGGAGCTAACACCCAGCTAGCTAAGTAGCTAACGCGGTAAGGGCTCTTCTCCCTCCAAGACACTCCCCAGAACCGGGTCAAGTTTGAGGGCTCCGGAGGTGATGCGGCGGCTGCTAGCAGTGACCTGCTGGTGGGTTGGACGAGGAAGCAGGTAGGCGACTGGGATCAGAACATATTTCTTTGGCCTATATATCCAGCCTATATTTTGTTGTGTGTGAATTGTGTTGACTACCTGCTGTGCTTGAGGGGAAAAGTTGATCAGTGATGTACAAGTGTGGGTGTGTTATGCTCGAGTGTGTGTGCTAACGGCTAGATATAGATATTATATTATTATATTTGCAGTAGTGGAAGAAGTATTCAGATCCTTTACTTAAGTAAAACTACCAATACCACATTGTGAGAATATTCCAATACAAGTAATAACCCTGCATTAAAATCTTACATAAGTAAAAGTTTGTTAATATTATCAGCAAAATGCACGTACAGTATTGTGACACAAAATGGTCCCTGTCAGTGTTACTATTATGCTTGATTTTTTGGATTAATGTTACTGCTGCAGTCATGTGCATGTTGCATTTTACTCCTTCAGATATTGAGGGGGCTATTATATTTAACTACTACTTTCTATTAGGGTTGGGCACTATGTAGATATTATTTCAATATCGTGATGTGAGACTGGACATTGTCTTGCAATTTGGATATTCTTATAACCTGATGACTTAAGTATTGTCTTTTCCTGGTTTAAAAAAATATCAGGATATTATTTTTAGCCTAAGCCATATTGCCCAGCCCGACTTTATATATTGCTGGGTAGTTTAAGCTACAGCAATTCATCATATTGTATAAGATCATCATATGCTTGTAGTTTCTCTGTCCTGTGATAACCAAGCATCTCCAAAAACTCAAGGATGCTTGAAAAACAGCCCTTTTCAGGTTCGTGACGATGCATTTTCCACCTAATCCAAGATGGTTTTGAAATGTTTTTTTGGCCTAAGAAGTAGGAGAATTTTCTCAAACCATTAAGGACCACTCCTTTAGTATACCCCCTAATGGGGTTCACCTGTGATATTAATAACCTGGTTAGATAGAAACCTGGACTTTTTGTCATTTATAGCCTACCTGAGGTCTAAACCTAAGAGTAAGTGAATTTGTAAAAAGAACCATGAATCTTTCCTTGGCTTCACTGATCTTACCAAAACAAACTAATTCAGTTCAATAAAAACTCACAAATGTAGAAAATGGTTCTAAAGCCTGTCTGTGAATTAGGCCTATTAAGTGTCAGTGGCCCCAGATGGTTAAAAGGATTTGATGTTCACTCTGTGCTGTTTTATATTGCAAATTTATTCTGAGGAGGACTCCAGAGATCATCAAGAAAGCCTGTTGTTGGTTTTTGCTTTAATGGTATTTGTTTTTTATTTGGCAACAACATACAGTAAAGAGAGTTAGGAAATATATGACATATGACAAAAGTGTACAAGATATGCAAAATAAGAGCATTGCAAATGCATGGTCTATCCTGATATATCTATAGTCTGATATCTTGGGTGTTACAAACAAAAGACATTAGATCAGTGTTTGTCAAACTTTTTACACTGCATACCACCTCAGAAAATAATGAGCTAAGTACCACCATACTGTTTTGCACCGTTTGGTGCTGGTAACACTTCACTGGCACTTGTGAAGTAACCACTAGTGCTTGAGCTCAGTTCACTGTTGTTCACTTAATTTTCAAACTGGCTGCTTGACTTTATTCTCCTCCCTAACTGCACTCCTCTTCATAATAGTTCCCATTTGGAGGCACGATTGCATTGTTTTTGAAGCATTCATTTTTGTTCTTTTCATTTTACCAGATGGATGATGTACGTGCATGCTGCGTGCATGATTGTGACTGTGTAGCAGGCTGATTTTGAAAATTTCAGTAATCGGATGTTATCTATTTTCCTTAGAAATTTTGTAGCATTCAGACAGTTTTATATGTTTTTTATGTAATTTATTTTATTTTAAAAAAATATTCTGACATTCCTTCACATACCACTCGAGGGAGCCTGTATACCACCAGTGGTACACGTACCACAGTTTGAGAATCTAGGTTTTAGAAGATGATGATTAGGGGTGGGAATAACTTATTCTGATTCAACAATTCAATAATTTTTGATACATCAAAATTTTGGATTTCTACACGTGATTCTTTTTTTCACTGTGTGACAAATTGTTCCTTTTAAAAACATTGCACACATGTAACGATCTAAAATTTGTTTATTTTGACACAACTTGCATATAGTGCATATAGTGTGGCTCTTGTCCAGGTCCCTTTCCCCTCAAACTTCATAGAAGCCAAAAATGCTTCATACGCGAGCTTTTAAGCCAAGGGGTGCCAGTCAGATTGAACATAAACAGGATGCACATGTTTACATACATTAAGTTTCACCATCCATTTGGTTCAGCTGTAAGGTCTTTCAAAATTGTTACAGGTGATCATAATGTAGAGAACTGGGTCTTCAATTTGTGATTGTTGACTTTTCTGCATCAATTAATAATCTTTCATGAGAGAATATCAATGTATCTAAGAATCATTTTTTCCCCCACCCCTGATAATGATATATTAGCCCTTACAGCCAAAAAACAGATCACTTGAGTTTTGGATTGGACGACAGAAAATTAACCGACAACTGTTTTTGAATTGATTAGGCTAGGCCTACTTTTTCACATTAGTTTTCACATTAGAAGAAAATGCTGAACGTTTTCTCCTTTATTAGTCTTATGTGATTATGTGAAACTAAATGTCTTTGGGTTTTGACCTGTTGAACAAACAAAACAAATGCCTTGAAAGCTGTGATTAAGTGTTTTCACAACTTTGTCATTGCATAAAATGAAATCATCAGAAATAATCGTCACATACATCTATAATGAATGCTTACAGGTAATACTTGTTACCTTCAGCCCTAATTATAGCCTATATTTAGTAAAAACAGTCTAATACAACTCATGTACGCTACAACAAGCAAGATATTGCACTAAAAACATATTCTTTACAGTATTTGGTCAATTGTAAGACTTGAAAATACATTCTCTAGAGAAATGCTAAATTTGAGAATCCACTCAGAAACTTCCATAGCTCATATCTCATAGCTGCTCAAACTGGATTAAATGGAACATCATTCTCCACTTTTGTCCTTTGCTTGATCTCTGGTTAACCTGTGGGCAGGTAGGCTCCTGGGTTCTGGTAGCTGTAGTCTGGACAGACTTTTTGAACCAGTCTGTAGTCTGTGCTGTAGAAAGACACATAGATGCAGATGACCTGGAAGGGTTTAGAGCACATCCAGGTGACGTGACTCTGGGTCTGCTCCTGAGCACACGTCTTTGATGGATCATAGTTGCACAGCATCACCTTTTTGTTGCGTTCAGTTTTCTCATAGTCCACCCTGCAGTTGAACGTCTTAGACTCTTTGGGGTTGACCACACTTTGGCGCTCCAGATCAAACTCCACCTCTTTCATTGGTGGGACAAGGCTGACAGACACGTTACCCACACCTGTGGAGTTGTGGCGGAAGTAGACTCCAAGAGAACCATTCCCATGATCCACGATCTTGCCCATTATCAGCAAATTCAGTTTGACAGTTTTAATGTTTGAATAGAAGTCCCCCCAACTGAATGTCCTGGAAAATTTAGATGTTCCGTGAACTTTCATGATGGGGCGAAGCTTTATCTTTAACGACGGGTTGGACTGTGACTGAGAGTTTCCTCCAAGTATTTCCACAAGTCCCTGCTTTGAAAGAGGAATAAAATGACTGATGGGTAGTTTGGTGTTTTGAATCCAACTCCCAGTTTGAGGCACCCAGTTTTTCTGTGAAGAAGGATTTTTGTCTCTGTTGAGTTTAGGTGATGCTGTCTTGCTGAGGGAGAAGTTGCCATGATGTTGTCCAAGAACCATCTAGAAAAAAAGATCAGGAGAGAAATTTTTAAATTCAGTGCAACTAGAAGCAAATTGGTAAGTAAAATAGAGCAAAATGGGTTAATGTGCTACAGTGATTAAGCTAATGCTCACTTTAATTCCCTTGACATATCTATTTTCTGTTAAACCACAGCCAGAGTTGTGATATAACGTTAAAAATAAAGAATAAAAATATTTATCAAAGTTGTATTAGAAACACTGTGATGAAAAGTACTGCATTCAACTTTGCTTATTTACATAAAAGTCCAGGCATTTTACCGCAAAATGTGAGTCAACCTCACACAAACAGCAAAAACAAACTGTGATTGAGAGGAAAAAATAGTCCTGAGAAATTGTATGATGGGAAGGTTTTGAAAATCATATAAATATGATCCTACCAAAAATACTAGCATAAAAATACTCTTAATTGCTCATTGTAAAAAGTGCCTTTTAAATAATTGATGCCGTAGCCTTTAAGAAACTTTTAACTGCACAGAAATGCTGTTGTTAGATTAAACACTAAAAATGCATCATATTTAATTAACTAACACTGTATTTTGGCACGTAAAAGTAAAGTAACTAATCATTTTACAGCCTTGTGGGAAATAATTGCAAAAGGCACAAAATGTCAGTACGTCACATCCCAAGTTTTTGAATAAATACATTTTTAATGTGATATGCATCTAATTAGTGTTTAGTGCTTCTATTTGTTTTGTTTTTTTACTTACCAGACAAAATGTTCCTTTCAAAAGTATCCAAACAAAGCACAGCCTGGCGAACATCTCCATACTGCATAAATTCCTGTCAGAATATCCATCCACTTCAACCTTAAGTTCATTCGGACCGAGTTAACTTTTGGAGGTCCATGTCGAACAGCTCCATTCACATGAGACCCTGGGAGAGACACTCAGTGGTACCAGCGGGAAACCTTCTGCAGCTTCCGCTCACAGCACACACACTGGGAGGTTTTCTCAGATCTCCAGATTTTTAACTGTCTGCCTTCTCTCTCGCTCTCTCTCTTTCACACACACTCTCTCTTTCACACACCCACCCCTCTCTCTCACACCCACCCACCCAAGTACACACACATATACCCCTTTCTTTAAGGCAGTGTTAACAATATCACACTGTATTTCCTTCTCTCTGTCACTGAAAACATCTTGCATTATGTTCCAGGCGATGAATTAATTTAATTGACATTTTTATAAATGAGAATTTATTTTCATTCATGGTGTTTAGGGAGGCAACCTAATCCAGGGCAGTGTGATACTGCCACCTTGTGGCTACATACTGAAGTGCCGACTGAGCTGAAATTGGGCAGCCAAAACAGCCTAGATCTGACTGTCTCATTAAAACCTACATTATGATTAAATCCCCCGAAAGCATGTCTTCAAATTAGGGCTGCAACTAATGATTATTTTCATTGTGGAGTAATCTGTATATTATTTTCTAGATTAATTCATTTGTTGTTTGGGCTTTAAAATGTCAGAAAATGGTGAAATCATTCAGTGTTTCCCAACGCGCATGGTGACGTCCTCACATGGCTTTGGTTTGGCCTACAACCCAGAGATATTGTTTAATATAATAGAAGAGACTGTAAAATTGTAAATACAGCATACACTTAAACAGATGTTGATTTTTTTAGGTGGGCCTTGTACTGTACTATATATTTGTATTGATGCATCCTCCCTCAATGGAAGGGCTAGAGTAAGATGACTTTTTCACATTTGTCTTATTCCCAGATTAGGCAAGACAGACATGATGGTAGAAGAAGAATGGAGGAGGACCTGCTGAGGCTACATGGGGTGCAGGTTTTTGTGCTAACCTGTCACTGACACTTCATCATCTGAACACCAACTCATCACCTGAAAACATTCTTGCACAATGATAGTGTTATGGTATTTTTCACATGGCACTGAACCAACAGGAAGAATCTCTACAGCGGTGTGTAATGTGATGCACAGGCTTGGAGTGGTTAATTGGGGGAAACAGGAAGATTCCTGGTTGGCCAGGCTGGTTGTTTGGGGGCATAGGCCAGTGGCAGGGTCGGTAGATCATTTAGGCTGTCACCTCCCCTCCTGGTGAACTAGATTTGTCCATCTCTGTCAGAGGTCAAGCAGGAAATAATCAAATGAAATCAAGACAAAGCAAACAGAGAAAATACAAATGTAATGGATAAAGGACCGAAAAAGCGAAAAGGTAAGGCAAAAAAAGGTCAGAGGAGTTCACAAAAAGTTTCACAAATAAAACCCATCTCTGTTATAACCATGGATATAAAGTTATAAGTATGAACATTATGACTGTGATCCAGATAAAAACAGTTATAGACGTAGGCTGGGGGACACAGTCAGTTTTCAGGCGGATAATCACTTTTTATTAAAAATGCAAAAACACATCACCTCTCAAGATTGAACTGAGCGGATAAATACTTTGTATTTTGATGATATCTTGGATTATTTTGCACAAAGTAGAGACAAGAGAAAATGCACTGGATAGGATAAGACTATTATATAATTAATTTAAGGTTATAAAGTCTTCTGTGTTTTCTTATATGTGACACCATAGCTGCTGTCAACTGCTTTTAGGCTTTGTTTTTGTTCATATTAGAGGTGGCTTAACTTTTCTCACGTTTGTGGTTGAGAGCAGTGTATTTTAATTGCATGGGCTGTTGGCTTTAATTAAGTGCAACTATGCTGTAAAACCTGTTCATATACCAGTGAATGTTTAGTGATGTAATAATTGGTCTGGTGGCTGCAGAAGGCATAGATTTACAGCACCTGTATCAGCACACGTACACACTGTTGGTGAACTTCCTTCATCTT
>JAJHUR010128284.1:0-13103 GCA_027495735.1 Lutjanus campechanus
TCCCTGATCATCTTCTTCAGCCTGGGCTGCTGGCTCATGTGGTACGTGGGGAACGTCCAGGTGTCGGAGGAAGACGAAGGCCTGAAGAAGAAGAGCAGCCTCGTGCTGCTCGCCAGGAAAATATCCAAGAGGTTGAGCCAGAAGCTGAGAGGAGAGGAAGGAGTGAAATGCGTCGGGTACGAGGAGGACCGCAGCCAGGTGGGGACGCCTCCACCTGCACGCAAAGCCAGCCGGGTGACATGGGGCAAATCCACCGCCTACCACAATGAGGGGTATGATGACAGTCTGGATTCTACTGCAGACGAGAAGAGGAGTGTGGAGACAGACACAGAGGAAAAACAAGAATTCTGAACGACCGACACCTGAGGAATGGGTAGGGGAGACCAGGGACGGTAGTAACACTTTTTGTTTGAACATCAAACAGTGGGGGAGAACAGGGATGGTGGTAACACTTTTTGTTTGAACATCAAACAGTGGGGGAGACCAGGGACGGTAGTAACACTTTTTGTTTGAACATCAAACAGTGGGGGAGAACGGGGATGGTGGTAACACTTTTTGTTTGACCATCAGTACGATCACTCAGACTTTGATACACAGTACCCACGTTTGCCTAAAACAAATAAAAATCAACTAAGACATCTGTTACACCAGAGGTTCTCAACCTCGGGGACGGGAGCAGAGTTCATTTCTGGGGCTCGCCAGATGGTTTAGGAGAAAAAAATTAAGTAGCCAGTCACTCCAGGATTTCATGGACTTTTCTAAAAAATTGTGTTGGCCTTTTTTTTTTTTTTTTTTAATTTTGGCACTTCTGATGTGTAGAAGCACCACCAGACTGCAACAGCAGGGCACTCACCTACAGACACACACAGGAGAGAGCAGCCTCCCTGAGCAGCTAGTGTTAGTACGGCTAGCTAACACAAAGAAACTTTTTCAAAAAGGGCCACCAATGTGCTTTTATTGACTGTCAAAGCGCCGGCGGACTCTCTGTGTCCCCAGTGTTTCTCCGCAGACACACAGAGTGTGAGAGCAACTGCTGTTGTTAGCATGGCAGGGCTGTAGCCACACTTTTATAAATACTGAGGTCCAAGAATACAAACACTGAAGAAAAGGACTTAATGTTTTTGTTTTTGTTTTCATTTTCAGTGACACTTTAATCACAGGTCTGTAATTTCCAAGATTATTATAGTTAACTAAAACTACACTAAAACTAGGTTTGAAAAAGCACTTTAGTTAAAGGACCAGTGTGTAGGATTTAGTGGTATCCAGCAGTGAGCTTGCAGATTGCAGACACCTCCCCTCACCTTCCACTTCCAAGTATGTGTGAGAACCTACAGTGGCCGTGAGACTCGCAAATAACGCAACCATGCCCTCTAAATGGCTCATTCTGAGCTAATGAAAGCACAACAGTTCTTATTTTCTGAATATTATATTCCACTTCTGTCATATTTTCCCAATAACCACCGTCTAAATCTAACACATTGGATCTTTAACTGAAATAAAAGTAAAAAAGTAGACAACACACATGAGGAGGAAAACAAAAATAACAAACAAAATAAAAAATTAACACTAATGAAAAATATAAAACTATAACAAATGGTAATTTCCCAGGATGTCTCGTGAAAAGTATATTGATAGCCTACTGTTTATATAAGGAAAATAGAACGAGGGTTCACTTGGTGCACTCTCAGTTAATCAATTCCAATTCATAGCTAGTGTGTGTGAGAGAGAGTGTTAGTCAGTGCTCAGCAGGTCAGCTGGACACATATGAAACTAGTATACAGGCAAGGATACGCTTCAACATATATAAGCATTATGATCACAAAATTCTAATGAATTCATATTTACTTGGTTTTAAATAGAGCAGTCGAGAACATTTCTTTAAATGATACATTATCAATTTTATTTCATTCATTTAACTGTTAAATTGCATTTTATGTACATTTTATTTCCAAACATCAAGGTCAAAATGCTGTTTCAGAGGTTTCTGTGCACCGTCAGGCGAAGATAGATTACCAGAGCGAGGACTTTTCATGTGGATCTCCAGTCAGTGCTGAAGCAATAAAGTCCACTGTGCTGCTGTATTGACAGAGAAAGTTGAGTTCTCCTGCTCGACAATCTGTGCCAGCAGTGCCTACATGTACCAGGATGCATTGTGCTTGAGCTTCTGATGCCCACACCCATGTTACTGTGTATCACCACCCTAGCCTGTAGCTATTATTTTGTTTGCCAAAAACATAGCATCAGGTGACAAAAATACTGAGCTGAGTCTGGTTAACCAGAGGCAGAGACTAGAGCTCTTCCTTAAAGGGATAGTTCAGATTATTTGGTGTGAGGTTATATGAGGTACATATTGATAATCAATGCATCACCAACAGTAGATGGAAAACTACAAATTTTTGCAGCTGGAGAACTCAGCCTCTCAGTCAATATATCACACACGGGACTTTATTGCTTCAAGTGACTAAACTTACCATCAACACTGACTGGACAAGTGCAGAATTTTCCCTTTAAGAGGCCCCAAAGTGTCACCATTTCTTAATTAACTGCAAATGTGTTAATAGTTAATATTCTATTAACTGCTGAAGCTCATTATAAACTGAAATTGTGGGGACCTGAAGGCAACATCTTCACTATTCGGGCCTTACTCTCGAGGGACAACTTAAAATCTCGTTCATTATTTCAGGTTATATTGTGCTTACGTGGTGCCTTTTTAATAAATAACGTTCATCAAGTTAAAGGGACGGTTCACCCCAAAATCAAAAATATATATATTTTGTCCTCTGGCATGTAGAGCAATTTATCCAACTGGATTTTTAGGGCATGAGTTGCAGATTTTTGGAGATATCGGCCCTGGAGATGTCTGCCTTCTCTCCAATATAATGGGACAAAGTGACATCCGACTTGCAATGCTCAAAGTGCCAAAAATACTTATTTCTAGTAAGAAATAAAGTAGTACCAGTAGATTCTACTGCAGTAAGAAAGTAGTAGAATTGTTTTTAGTAACTGGATCATGATATCTGGAAATAGACATTTGTTTTGATTTTTTTAAAAAGGTATTTTCTTGATGCTTTGAGTGTAAATTGTCTGTTTAACTTAAATACTCTGCACATAGAAAGGGAGAAACATGAGGTCTAACTTTTAATTTAAGGGACTAACTTTTTCCATTAATCTGGCCCTGCTGTCGGATTACAATTCTGGATACTGAATGTTTTATTTCTTTTTTTATGGTCCAAAAGTACACTGAAGTGTATTGAAGCTACAAAATACTAGAATACGTGCTTCCATGAGCTCTGTGTCTTCAGTGGCAGCTTTGACGTCCTAACAAAGTTTGTCTTCTCATAAAGGCTTTTGTGTTGATTCTACACGAGGAAATGTTCCTCACTTCATAGTCCTCCATTATTTCAACTTTATTTTTTTTTCACAAATGCTTTGCTATATGTTCCAGACACATTTAACATGTTTTTGTACATGTCATAGCTGCTACAAGAGTAAAGTGAAGTCATGTTTGCTGTTTGACTTTGCTGTCAAAGCAGCACAAACACTGGTCGGACTGGTTTGTCTCTGTGTGTTGGTTAAACAAACCTGACAGTCTTCAACAGAGGGATATGTGTGACTTGTGTAACATACTGTATCTCCACTGAGAGTCTGTAGCTCCGTTACTAATCACATTTTGGGAATGGACACCGCAGAGACTGATCCACAGGCTGGAGTCACACCTTATGCAAATGTCACGCAGCTCTGCCTGAGGTTTCATTTCTCACAAACAGAGAGTTCGCATGACTGACAGCCTAATGCACTTTAATCAAACTGGTGACAAATGTTACAGTAAATAAAACATCATTCATGTCTGCTGTGTACACCTGCTCCGGTAGGCAGGACAGTACGTCAAAGCCACATGGCAGAGACAAATAGTGGCAGCTTGACTGGTCAAACAAGGTACTCACAGAGAAGTTTCCATTACGCGCATTTCCTCTTTGTCACAGCCACTTCACAATAGGTATCATTATTGTCGTGGTGCATGAACCGTGGATTGTTAAATATTTAGGGAGCGCTTGAATGCAGTGTATCCACCCTGCGGAGCTGCTCCCAAGCTCGGATGTATAAAAGGTGAATATATTTCCTGGGGTAAATCTGTGAACTCAGTGGGAGTGAAGTCAAGAGGAAGCTCAGAGCGAGCTGATAAAAGATGCGACACACTGATGCAGCCCCGAATCGCTTTGGTTTCATTAGCGGAACAAAAAGATCAGGGGGGCCCCAATTAATTATAGCAGGCTTATCACTGTGCAAACAGCAGCTCAATGGCGGCTGATTATGAAATATATGTGCATAAATCTGTCACACAGGTCGCAGACAAAGCTGTTGATATGTCACACTGGTAAACAGGGTTGGATCAGATTACTTTGAGATGTAGTCAAATAAAATAATGAATAAAAATTTCTTACCAGTTTTTCTCATGATTAGGGCTGCAAATTATGATTGCTTTCATTTTCGATTGATCTGTCAATTATTTTGTCAATTTTTTGTTTATTTTTTATTATTTTCTCTAATTGATTAATTGTTTGGTCCATAAACTGTCAGAAAAATGTTGATCATTGTTTCTCAAAGTCCAAAATGACGGCCTCAAGTGTCTTGGTTTGTCCACAATCCAAAGATAATCAGTTTATTGTATTCACATATGAGAGGCTGGACATTTTTTTTTTCTTAAAAAATGACTCAAAACAATCAATCAATTATTAAAATAGTTGGCGATTAATAAATGTTTAATCGTTGCAACTCTAAAAAATAATACATTGGATTACAAAAAATGGAATACTTTTGATTACTTCAGAATCAAAACACTGGCATAAATATTGCACATTATACTAAAAAACGTCTCAAAACTTTTGCATTGCAAATAAAATATATTTTTGCATAGGGCTCTGCAGTTGTCAAAGAAACCCTGCATGTCAGACATGTTTTTTATGGGTTAATAGAGAATTGGTTATCATACAAAAAACTTTCATAATTTTAAAATTGACATATCTTAAAGGGACAGTTCACCCTAAATATTGGAGAGATCGGCTGTACAGATGTCTGCTACTTTCTATTAGAAAGAATTTTATTACATTTCTGTTAGAAAGACGGTAGTTCTGGTGGATTCTGCTGCAGAAAGAAAATAGTTCCTACACGAAACTGCTCACAACAAGGTCTGTGGATTATGTTGAGTTATGGGGTCATGATGCTGGTTTTGAATTGTTCAAATGTGTTTTATTTGCACTTTGAGCACCACAAGCCAAGTGCCATTTAAGGCAGTCATCTCTTCGGCCGATATCGACAAAATTTACACCAATTTTTGCGCAGTGGTTCTCTTTTGTGGAGCAGTTGTCTATAAATATGATATCTTTTTAAGATGTAATCAAAACTGTAATTAGATAAGTAAAGACAAGACAGAGCTTCATTCATGCCTGTGGTAATTCTTTCTTATCTTGCAATCTGGCACAAGAATTTCCTTCGGGAAATTCCTGTGCCAGACTGCACAAGATAAGAAAGCACTTTATTAATCTCAAAGGATATTTTTGGAGCAATCTGGGAAACTCTTGAGCCAGATTGCTCCAAAAAATTAGAGTAACACATTAGTATCAAATACAAGGTGAAGTATAAAATATATATATAGTGTATCAGGAGTAAATGTTCTGAATACAATAATAATTTAAGTAGATTAAGTACAAAAGTAAACTAAAATAGAGTAGTTTTGGCAATTACACTGAAAAATAACACTGGCAGGTAGTGAGAAGTAATAAAGGATTACATTGTGCTAGAAAATGAATGTAAGAATGGCACATGATAATAAATGAAATATTTTACATGACAACATGAACATAATGTTGCCTGTTATATTAAAAATATGACACATGATGTTGGTCTGGGTTTATTATAGTTTCTTCTTTTTTGTAATCTCACTTACATGTAATCTGTTGTCACCCAACCATGCTAGTAACACGAAAGGTGTAAAACAAGTCAGCCCTGTCAAAGAATGAAGATGGACTGTGGGACTTTAATGAGCAGCTCAACCTGTTGTTGGATACCAGTCCTGTTACTGACACTTTTGCTATGATAGAAATGTAAGGTGTGCTGCTGCTGCTGCTGTGAGTGAATGATCCAGCAGACAGGACAGACTTGCTGTCACTCCTGTCAGACCTTCAGACGACATCCACCTGTCTCACCGGGCCCGGGCCATGGAGAACAGGAGGGCCACCAAAGCCTTCCTGGCGCTGGCTTTGATTTTGGACATCGTCGGCCTCGTCCTGTTCTTCGTCGGGATCTTCGCACCTTTGAGTTTCTGGGACTTTTTCGTGCTGTCCGGGCCTGTGCTCATCTTCCTCAGCCTGGTGTTGTGGATATTTTGGTACATGGGGAACCTGACTGTGCCTGAGGAGGAGCTCAACCTGACCAAACCCGACATACTGTGATCACAGTGTGAGAGAAGCTGGACTGATGCAAAGCCGGCTTTCACATCAGCTACACGACGGCGCAGAGGAGGAGAACTGAATCTGTGAGACCCTTGGCTCTCTGAAGTCTGAACCCCTTGAGGTTTTGCCTCAGTGGAGGATGTGATAAATCCAAATCCAGGCACGACCAGACACACATCCCAGGAGATAAAAAAACCCTTTGACTTGAGGGTGAAAACAACCTGTCATGTTGAACATGGACAGCAGTGATTCCTGGACTTTTGTCGGAGTGGAAAATGTATTTCTCAGCACTTTCATTGGTAGGAAGCTTTTAAACATGATGACACTGTCTGCCTTATTTATCCTGTTGTTATCACACATGTGCTCTGTGAGTTGATATTTATATGCTACACATCCCTGCACATTCATGTAAGATGGAAACACTTTTGAAATCAGTAACTAAACAAGCTTTAAAATGACTGTTGTCGTGTTGTTGTGTTCTTTGTGAGGCTGCTTCTCTGTACAAACAGGCCAAACAGGCGCTGTAGGTTTTCACCAGGGGTGCAGTGCCAACACAGAAATACACCTGCCTTCAATGAAAGGAAACAAAAAGATAGTTACCTCTTGTGACAAAGATATGCAGTGGAGTGGATATTAATTGTGTTTATAAATTAAAAAAAACAAAATGACACTAATCTCACATGTTTTGCTTATCTTATCTTATCTTATCTTATCTTATCTTATCTTATCTCATGAAGCTAACAAATAAAAACACATAAGTGCACATTGAACAACATATGCAAGCTCTAATGTATGTCCTCAAAAAGGCAGACACATCTCCATCGTGGTTTTCTTTTTTCTTGTCTTTTTGTTTGTTTGTTGTTGTTGTAGAATAATCAGTAGAATATATAACAAAAGAATCTGCATATTCCTCATAAATTATAAAAACTGTATAAAACTATGCAGTGATGATTGCTGGGTAATTTGTAAGTTTATGTCTCTATTTGATCAGGTACCAACACATCGTTGGTAAAATATATACACACCTAATAATGTGTGTTTGTGTGTTTCATAACTAGTAACTAGCGTGCACTGGGGCCCCGTCATAACTACCTCAGATGGTTTTTGCTCGGGGTTGTTTTAGTAAGATCCACCCAGCGCAGCAGAGAGGATAAACACCAGTCTAACGTAGAACTCCTGAGGTATGTAGACAGACGGGAAACATGTTTCTTCATGAAGCAGTGACGCTGCAGTACCTTATGTGCACACGGATTTTTCCCAATTAGCAGGAAAAAAAAAACAAAACAAACAAACGCGTGTGTGACGTGTGCTTCAGTTTGTTCACCACAACAGCCAGCGAGCAGGATGAAACTAATACTCAATTCTTCCCAGCCTTAATCAGCACTCAAGGCACCATTAGCTCTCTCAGACATGGAGAGTGTTATTAATGTGTCCATTTGGTTCCTGCCCCTGAGAGAGGAAATGGAGGAGAGGCGTAATGGGCCTCTCTCTCTCTCTCTTTCTCTCTCTCTCCACAAAGAGATGGAAACCCTGCTGCTCAGCCCCTCCTCCCCCCGCGGGACGCCACCGCCTTCTCTGTTGTGCTGAAATCCCCCAAGTTGTCTTGATGGTATATGTCATTATGATCTTAATCACAACAATACTCATCAATGTGTAATCGCATTTCCCGTGAGAGACGCGCAGATTATGAGAGGAGGGCAATTGAGCTCAAATGTACCTGCATCATGGCTGGTTGTGGCTCAAATCAGATAAGCAGCATGATGGAGCAGATACTCCTCTGAAGGTATTGCTGAGCCGATACGAGGTTGTGATTCACAATCGTGCGGTTTGAGAGAGCTTTGACTAATATTTGATTCCCATTAGCTGCCACAGCGGCCACCACTCTGCCTGGACTGTAGTGAGAGCCCGTTTCCACCAAATTAGCTCCACCAAATCAGCTGGTTCTTTAAACCAGTTCTGTTCAAGATCCTTGGAACCCTGGTGCCGTCTCGTGAACCAGCCCTCATTTCCACCACACTGTAAAAACAGTAAGTTGAGAAAAATCAAACGGACTGCAATAGATTTTTGAGTTTTGAGCCCAACTCAAATTCTGAAGTTTTGAAAAAGTTTTATCAACTACTGATCTTTTGTTGAGATAATTTACTTTTCTTTGTTAGATAAACTTAAAGCTTTGAATTTTAGAAACTCAAAACACATTTTTAAAAAATACCGAGTCAATTCATTGAAGAGAAAGTAATATTTTCAACTATTTAATTTTTCAGGCATAAAGACATTTTATTAGTTTCAAGTTTGTCTCAAGAAGGAAAGTAAATTATCTCAACTAAAGATTATTGGCCAGCAAAACTTTTAAAAGTTTATTTCAAAACTTATGAGTTTGAGTTGGGCTCAAAACTCAGAAATCCTTTGCAGCGCGCTGCCTTGAAATTTTAAGTTGGCATTTTTTACAGTGCAGTTTCGAGTGGAATCGATGTAATCAAGCATATCATCAACAAACAGGCTGTAGAATATGACACACCCGCTTTGGTTCCCAAAGAAATCCAGGTTCATTTTTGGTGGAAATGCTGACACTCCGCTTCTCAAACCGGAGTGTGGCCTGTTCCATGTTGGTGGAAAAGGGCTCAGAGAGTACAACGAGAGTGTTTTTATTTCACCGATGAGGGAGACACATCTTAAAGGGACAGTTTGGATTTTTTTTTTAAGTGGGGTTGTATGTGGGACTGTGGTAGTGTATTACCTGCAGTAGATCAACACGCCCCCAGTTTGGAGGAAGCAGCAGGTGCAGGAAGTGAAGCAATGTACTGCTGTGGAAGGTCAGGAGCAAAAAAAAAGTATTTTAACCACCTAAAACAGCAATAGCAGTTTAAGTGTACAGTATATTTAGAATATTTTCACTGCTTTAACATGCCATCAGACCGCTGTTATATTGTTCTCTCAAAAGCCACCAGATTCCTTTAGTAATTTTACCTCTCAGAACACGGGAGTTGCTGGTCTACTGCTGCCTCGATTGATTAGTTTGTTGTGTTATTGTGCGACTTCTGTGTTTTCAGGGGTTAGTTCAGTTTTACCGATGTCACACAGTAACACACTGTAAGAAACTGAAGCCAAACTATCCGGATACGAGCGCTGCCATCTCGTACTGGTGACGACATTTAGATGTCATTCAGCGGTATCGAGTTCCTGCCCATACAGCCGGTCGACTCAATCATGGCATGAAACCCCCTTTTTATACATAACTAAATAAATCAAAACTGATCAAAACAATGAGAACCTGAACAAACATCAGTGTGATAAGGACCTAAAATTACAAAAATGGGAATGCTTTGGGAAAAATTTATTTGACTTGTTCTTTGATGTTTTAGTTTGGTCCATGTCCCATATGCTAACATGGAGGGGGCAGGGTTCATGACTTATACTGCAGCCAGCCACTAGGGGGCGCACGAGATGCTTTGGCTTCACTTTTAGGGACCTCTCTTGTTGTCCATTTCTAATATATGTCAATGGGCGTCACCTGCATTCACAGAGACCCCTTCCCTGCCCGTACCATCTTATTTCTCTGCACCCGGGACACTTTACCAACCTAAAACATTAATATCTGACATCATGGGAATGAGACTCGACAATCAACTATCCTTCTGATGCATTTACAAACAGCAACTGACAAATCATACTTATTCTTCCTTTAAAGGTTTTTAATATTTCAGATGTGGCTGTCTAAATGCCCTCAGTAAACGATCTAAATATGAAATACAACCTGATATTGATGGTATCAAAAGTACAATCAAATTGTTTACTTAAAGCAATCAGTCTAATGTACATGAATGTATAATGTGGTCTACAAATGCTGTTATTAATAATCAGATAAACGCTGGTATACTTTGGCTGCGGACAGATGAATCGGTCTTTTGGCAGGCGATGAAGTGATGATGTTCATTACTCTGCTGTCCTGTGTGTGTGTGTGTGTGTGTGTGTGTGTGTGTGTGTGTGAACTCTACCTCAGCCTAAAAGCTTAAAATGGCTGGTGAGTTCATGATGTCATCTTTGGAGGATTGTGATGGTGCATGTCTCCCTCCAGTGGCTGGTAGAGTTGAAGTTAGAGGTTGATGTGACTGATTCCTCCAGGCCCTTCAACTTCAACTCTGCTCCAAGAAGGGAAAATAATGAGTAAATTAAATATTATCTCTTTTAATATATGACAGACTTCCCTTGCTGCAACAGCATTTACTTTTGTTGTACTTTAACTGCAGTGATGAGTTTGAAATGCGAGCTGGTTTGTCTCTCCAACAGCTCAAACTTCCACATTACGACTAATATTACTGTCTTTTCAGAAACACACTGTGATAGAGGACAATAGTACGACTTAACAAGCTGCACTTTGGATCAAATTAGACAAAAACTAGAAATATGTTCTTTATTAGGCATGGCAAAAACCATTTGTGAATACCCGATCAAGCCAGAAAAAAAAAAAACAGGCCTTCCTTCTGTTTTCTAGTGATTTCACTTCCTGTTTATAAGAAATAGAAAATGAAAATCAAACTGTTTTTAAAATGTTGCTCATCCATTTTTGACCATGACAAACAAAAACACCTTGTATTTCTATTTTAATATTCCTATTATTAAATGAAAATCAAATAACACAGCCTAAATGTGTTATTTCTCATTAATAAAGTATTTATTGTGTGTTTGTTATTAATTATACGTGTCAAGATGATATAAATTGATGTAGAAAGGGCAGTAAAAATGGTCCAGAATGTTTATCTCTGCACAAATTAACACTACCTAAGATTTATTGATGAAGCCTATTTTGATTGGGTTGTCATTTAAAAAAAAAGTGAATCCCTGGGGAAAAAAATTGGGAAACACTGCTTTAGTAGACTTTTATTGGAGTTTAATTGAGAGTTAGGGTAGGTAGAGAACACATTACAACAGAACTGCGCAGTAAGTTAAAAAGTCTAATTATTATTGTGGAAAATAATACACAGTACAGTTCTGTCGTAATGTGTCCCTAATTACCCTGTAATGAATAAGGGTCTAGTAAATGGTCTAGAACATGTTATTTCTCATTTATGTCTAATTTGTGAGAAATGCTGTTGCAGTTACCCAGAGCCTAAACTGACACCTTCAGAATGCTCATTTTATCCAATCAACAGTCGAAAACCTCAAAATCAATTAAAATAATTCAAAGAAAGGCAGCAAATCTTCATATAATCAAGATAACGGTCAATTCATTTTCTCTTAATCAACTAATTTATTAATCAGCAAATCATTTCAGCTGTGCTTGTAGAACATTATATTTTATAAGCTTCTTGTATGTTTTGTATGAAAAAAATCACAATTTGTGAAGTAAGAAGCTGACAGATAAATGAAGTAAAAAGTACCATATTTCTCTCTGAAATGTTGTGGAGAAGAAGTAAGAAGTGGCAAATAAAGAAAAGACTCAAGTACAAGTACAGTACTTGAGGTTTGAGCAACACAGGAATCAATCTGACTGTGTGTGTTTATTTAATTATTCTTTCTAGTTGTTTCATAGCAATTTAAACTAACCTGCATATACACAGTTGAGTTAAAAACACAATTCAGTGATGAAAGCACAGAAAAAACCAACAGCGCTCAGCGAACCATTTTCATCAGGGGGATTAGAGACCAATTCAAAGTGACTGAAGAGTTTGAGTCCAATGCACGGCTCAGGATATAGACCGCTGTTTGCTTTTTTTTTTTTGTTGAGTGTGACGAAAATTTGTCAGTAGTGGAAATAGAGTAGTAAATTTTCAGAAATATTGTGTTGTCTTGCTGTACTTGAATGCTGAAGTGGCCCTTCTATGTGATGATGATACCTTTGGTGGCCCCAAACCAATTTGAGTTTGAGACCCCAAGCACAGAGTGTTCATTAATTATTAAGTTATTACTAAAACCAATTGTCGCATGCAGAGGCAATTATTTATATGTTGCCATCCAGACGACATCTATTTCAGAGACGTCCCTGCTTATTTCAGCGAGACACTGCCAAGACACACTGTGTACGTGTTCAAACAGTGAGGCTTCATAGTAAAAGAGTTCAGGTACTCGACTGACCTGCCTGCAGTCCAGACCTGTCTCCCATTGAAAATCTGTGGTGCAATTTAAAGCACAAAATATGACAACAGAGACCCCGGACTGTATATCAAGCAAGGATAAGAAAGAATTTTACTTTCAAAACTTCAACAATTAGTGTCCTCAGTTCACAAACACTGACTGAGTGTTGTTAAAAGAAAAGCTGATGTATCACAGCGGTAAATGTGCTGCAGTCACAACTTAAATAAAATATCTTATTTTATATGTGTGCAAATAAAAAGTAAATAAAAAAATATCACAATTACATTATCTCCACAAAGAGGAACAGACCATGTTGTGCATGCAAAGGCTTTTTATTATTTATTTTCCTAACATATTTTGCCTTGATGATGATTTAAACCAGATTCTGGCATGTTGTTTTTGTTTGTCTCTGTGAACACTTTTATGTCTTCAACATGGGCTCTGATGTTAATTAACCCTGGTTTTCTCTCCATGCTGCATTCAAGGAAAAGCTGTTAACGCCCCTGATCATTACTTCACACCTTGTCAGAGGTGTTATTATCTGATAGAGGCCTTGGCTGCTCCCACGCGCACACGCACGCGCGC
>JAJHUR010128288.1:8468-20769 GCA_027495735.1 Lutjanus campechanus
TCACCGCTGGATGCCACTAAATCCTGCACACTGGTCCTTTAATTCCTTACACTTCTTCAGGCAAATGGAACAGCATTCTGTTTCTTGCAAAGGAAAACATGCAAGTCGCAAACTGGATTAAATCCAAAATTCTAGTAGAGTGAGACCCCAGACAAATGAAAATTGTGCAAGATTAAATTTACATTATAAGAACTTCTCACTGTGAGGTCCATTCATTTAGCTGAGTGCACAACAGCTTGTTGGTCAGCAAAACGTTGGCCACCGGCCATAATCAGCCAGTAAAATGTCTGAGCTCCTGTCTTTTTCTATAAAAAAGACTCCATTTCATTTCCAACTAGAGTAAACTTAAATGTAAAATGTTAGCAATCTTCTATAAAGAAGAGTCACTGGTTTAATAAAAAGATCAAACCTGAGATGTAACTAATGTAACAGTACAGTAATGATAGGTCTAAAGTCACTGATTGTCTAAGCTGATTTTTTCATTAAATTCTACTCTCTACTAAAGATTAGCCTACAAAATTGTACATTAATGGCAGATTATACATTTATTAAAGCGCCACAGCAGGAAGGAGGTTTTGGCCTTCTTGGTCATGATTTTATTTTCTCTAACTGAATTGACTTTCACTGTCAGAAAAAGTATATTCTCCTCCATAAAAAAAGTTGTTGTTGTCTGTCAGAGGGTGCTCTAAACAACTGGTGAACAGGTTTTCCAAGAAATTTGGCAGGCGGTAGGCTTTGTTTCTGTTGAAGGACTTTCAGATCTCAGATGTCATCCGTAAATCCACTGTTCTCTGCTCCTTCTGTACTACAGCGGAACAATGACTAACAGAGAGGCAACAATACAAGGCGTACTGTGATGAATTACTCATGTCAAGCAAGATAGTTTGGCTTTCAATAAATATCAATTTGAAGAATTCTTAGAAGGTTTGCCACCATCAGGTCAAAGTTTTCACCTGTCCTCTGAAAAACAGTCCCAAGTACATATTACGTATGGATATTAAAAAAAAGGCTAGTCTACATTAGTTAGGCTATTAATCACCTGAGGTGTTTATATTCCATTAGCAACCACATCCCTTTTTCTTCCTAAGACAATGCTGAAGTTCCCATGAAGTCAAAATCTGTTTAAGTGTTTTTTATCACTTTTTAACATCACATAGACACAAATATCATGCCCAACAATTAGAAAAATGTTGTTTTTGATTTAATGTTTTTCTGAAAAAACAATTAGAAAGTGTTGATTATGCACCCTGCACTTGGGGACGTTACTAAATTTGTGTCCAGTGAAATTCTTGCTTATGATGTAGCAGAATATGGAAAGAGAATACATCTGTTCACTGGAGAGTACTGCGGTGTTTCTGGGTGCTGGGTCTCACTGAACAAAAGCACCACTTAATTCACTGTTTTGGATGAAATTGGATCATATTTTGAGGTCAAATTATTTCCTTTTGCTGTCCAGCTTCAATCAATGTGATTTAATTAGTTTCCTGATGGACAGATGGCTTTAGTAGATTACTTGCTAAAGTTGCTAACTGTAGCCAAACTGTTAGCTGTCAGCCAGAGCGAGGCTCAGCAGCCTCACACTTCTTGGGTTTGGCTCCCAGGACCCTGGAGCTAGCCAAGCTAACAGCAGTTAGCTAACTTACTCAAGGTGAGTCAGCCCCAGGCTCCTGGGAGCCAAACCCAGCAAGAAAACCACCAGTAACCTATTTCCTGTGATCAAACTGGCCCTCCGTTGGTCTGTTTTGTTCCCAATCCAGACCCACAGGGAGGCTCCAAGCCAGGGGAGAGTCAGCTAAGGACCGCTTTCCCTCCTAGCGTTAAATCCATGGACCACCATAACTGCATGGTGGGGGTTTAACGCACAGTACAATGTACTGTAAATGCTAATCAGTGTCTGTGATTAGTCCCTCCCTTGCTGCTTGTTTTACATGACATGTAACAAGCTAACCAGTTAGCTCAGTTATTGCAACTCAAAGCAGACGGTCTGACAGTACATCACTGACTGCACATGGTGAACCAGCCAAACATCAGCATGCCAGCATTGTATTCATTCCATTGACTATGCAGCCATATCATGTCTTTGCATATAATTTGAACACATTTATAGACATTGAATACAACAAAATACTCATTGTTAGGTTACTTAATTTTTGTTCACGAGAAAGCCTGTGTTGTTGCAAGATGGACTCATTTCAACAAGCATCAGGGCTTTAATGTACAAAGTATTTTTGTGTGAAATTTTGAACAGAGGAAGTTCCAAGCTAAAAGCTTCCTGTCATGTTTAATCCTTTAGTATTTTAGCATAAAATAAGCTAAGAAAAATGTTGTTTTGTTGCCCTTAACATTGCCTGGACATTTGCCCCTTTATTCATCTGTTCCCCTCTCAAAAACTATTACATGAAAGTTAACCTTGGACATTGAAAAGCTGCCAAAAATAGTCTACAGTACATTTTGTATGCTTTTTTTGTTTCAGTCATGTTCCTGCTCTTACGTGAGATATTTTCAAGGAAATTGACTCAGGACTGGCTCTTCTCATATTAACCTGAAGGACAATGAACTCATCTGCTTCTCCATCTGCAAGGGTGCCACAAAGTGAAAGCTTTTTAGTTTACCTGAACTACTGATTACCGGTCCCTTTCCTCTTTCTACTTTGTGTTCTCCACTGCAAACACAAGCAGCCAGCACATTGAACAATGACACTGCAGACGTTTTTTCCAATGATGGAATACCCAAGCAGGTCCAAACCGCACAGTGGTTTAGAACAGATCTTTACTATTTTGGACGTCCAAAGCAACCAAAAGCTTGATTAACACAGTATAGGTGCGCAGCACTGGAGTTTATCTAAAGGGACGAACAGACGGAGATGAGGAAAACACTTAATTAATACAGTATAGTCCTTAAATGGGTGCAAACAAATAAACTGAGACATCTGTTTGCCAGAGGACATCGTGATTAATTAATTTTACATTTGCTGTACGTTAATTTGCATTTATATTTACATTCATACTTGCATATTATAGGGAGTGACTTGAGCAATTCTGTCCAGGGAGGCAATATATCTCTTCTGCAGTGAAACGAATAGCTAATAGTGTAATAACTGATGGTTGCTAAGCCCCGCCTCCAAACAGCAACTGTTCCATTATAGATCAACAACCGCAACTACAGTCCTGTCAAGCTCTATATTTCTCTGTGATAAAGTGGTAGCTCTAACAAGAGTGATACGTGGTGTCTCAACACATTAGCAAACATGTGAGGAATAGATTAAACTTTATCTGCTGTAACGTAAGCTGCAAACGTTAGCATGTCCGGCAAACTAACTTATTACCTGCAGTAACGTTACCTCCAGACAAACTAGTGTTACTGCATTTGCCAAACCCATGGCTTATTCCCAGGGGTTAAATGGGATTTGCTATGTGGAGGATTTGATGTGGAGGATGTGGGCTGATGCCAAATCAAAGTGGGCCCAGGATGATGTATCTCTCTGTGGCTCGCTCGCTTAGGTCTAAACTTGGTAAGCTGAATGTTTTTTCCTGGCTGTCTTCCTGGGGGAATCAAAGTCCGGCTGGTTTCAACGTCTGCTGCACTTAATCTAATCCTTTTACTTCCATTTCCAGCATATATAGGTGAATATCTGTCATCTATAGTTTACATATACAAATCATATATCACCATCCAACCAGTTTTTGCTAGGATGTAGCTTTAGCCTCAGTCTTTTAGCATTAACTTTATATCATGGTCACAGATGTTAAGTCATCTTACTGAGTTTGCACTTAAGCAAGCTTTAGCATTAGCTTATATTAGTAAGCTACAGTTAAGAAATCTGCAGTCATTGTTTTAGCCAACAGAATCCACAGTCATCAGCTAGAAATGACAAGCCTGATTTTATTCACTTCTCTGTGGAATCAAAGCCAGTGTTTCAACAGAACCAACAATTTCAATGTTAAAAAGCCAAAGTTATCACTGTAAACTGCATGGAAAGCTTGACAGGCTTAGCAACAGTAACTAAAGAGTGTGGGGCTTAGTGAAGGGTCAGTTATTACTAATCAGTCCTGCCAGGATTTTGCAGGCTTTTGGGGGGTGGTTGCTGCAGCCTAAAATGCCTGATTTCACAACAGCTTTTCTAAAAATAATTTTAATACATGTCGCAATGTTTTGAGGCATTTTTTGTGATGAAATTGCAGGAGCAAGTAAAATTTGCACAAAAAAAAGCCAATAGCAACCAGGGACAATAAAACTGCACTCTGTTCTGAGTGTTCTCAATAACCTTACTAAAATTGGATGACAAAAGTTTAAAAGAAAGAAGCGCCCACGGGGAATATTTCACAAAGAAGCAAAATCTTTTTGAAGCTCAAACTCAATCAAAAAAGCAAGCACAAAATTGCAAAATATAAAAGAGCAAAGAACATTGATAAATGTTAAGAACAATGACAAACCTTGTGCTCTTTCCAGACTTTTGACAAAAACATAATAAATAATTAAAACGCTGAGTCGATTCATTGGGATGTACATGTATGACGTTTGCGCAGGAGACGCGAAACTTCGGTGACTGATCCAATTCAGTCATGCGAGTTCACAGGAATTGGTTAAATTTGTGTTAATTGTTGCAATTGCTAAATTACAACTTCCTGGAGGGACAATTCATTTGTTTTGGTGCTTTGATCAAAGTGCGTGTAAGGTGCTTTCAAGTTGCAGCGCACTGATATTTGATTCAAACTGGAGCAGTGGCTGCTCCTCGTTGAGAAAACAGTCTGTTCAGAGCCGTCACAGTTCAGGAGTCAAGTCCAGGTTACGTTCATTAGCAGGGACGGGAACAATTTATTCAAAAAGGATATGGGTCAAGAATATACATCAGGAAAAATTGTAGGGTTGGGGTGACAGAGCCTGTTGGTTAATTGGCTATATCCTTTAAGATTTTGCTTATAATTGGCTTCAAGTGACATTTTAACTTTGGGTTACTGGGGTTGAGCGAGTGCAAGGTGGACATTTCCATAATCCACACTGGAAATTGTTACTCCACACAAGGAAACGAGCAAAGTGTTCATTTAAAATGCTGCTTATCAAAAGAAGTATACAGTGTGTCATTGTGATGGTTGTTGTGGTCCTGCAGGTTAATTGTTCAAGAGTTTTTTTTTTAACTGATATTAAGTTTCAAGATGAAAGGTCTCAGTTTAATCAAAGGCTGTTGAACTTTTGTATTTGTATCATAATTTTAATTGGAAGTCTGCAAACCAAATAGACAGTTCCAGCTTCTCGGTGTAGGATTTTTTGTTTGGGGTTTTGTCGTGGCACAACCAATGAGCTTTTTCATCTTCTATAAACACATTTCCAGCTGGCTAGACGGTTGATTCTACATGATTTGCGTTGTGTAACTGTAAGCTATGACAATGAGTTAATTCTCTCCATATTTCCTGAAGGACATTGCAAGGCTTTTCTGATGTGTTATACAGTGTCTGGGGAATATCCTGCCAATAATGAATAGAAGAACTATTTTTGAGTCAGGTATTATGACTCACAATTTTACAAGTAAAGATTACAGCAGCTATGTGGCTGTTAAATTCCTAATTTTATCTCAAATACTGCACCAGTGAGCATAACAACCTTCTGTCAGACACATGGTTTAGCTCATAATTCTCCTCACGGACACAGGACCTTTAAACAACAAGCATATTTACTGCTCTACTTCTATCATTTTGGAGGTCTTAACCCTTAGACGGATATGTCATTGGTACCTACTCTCTGCAGTGAAAAGGACAAAAATTACCTGTAGTAAAATCTGTGTTATTTATTAACAATACATGGGCCACTTTATTAGGCACACCTTGCTAGTACCGGGTTGGACCATCTTTTGCCTTCAGAACTGCCTTAATTCTTCATGGCATAGATTCTACAAGGTGTTGAAAACATTCCTCAGAGATTTTGGCCCATATTGACATGATAACATCACAGAGTTGCTGCAGATTTGTCGGCTGCACATCCATGATGCGAATCTGCCTTTCCTCCACATCCCAAAAGTTCCCTATTGGATTGAGATCTGGTGACTGTGGAGGCCATCGGAGTACAGTGAACTCATTGTCATGTTCAAGAAACCAGTTTGAGATGATCTGAGCTTTGCAACACGGTGTGTTATCCAGCTGGAAGTAGCCATCAGAAGATGGGTACACTGTGGTCCTACAGGGATGGACATGGTCAGCAGCAATACTCAGGTAGGCTGTGGTGTTTAAACGATGCTCAATTGGTACAAAGGGGCCCAAAGTGTGCCGAGAAAATATCCCCCACACCATCACACCCCCACCCGCAGCCTGAACTGTTGATACAAGGCAGGATGGATCCATGCTTTCATGTTGTTTACGCCAAATTCTGCATGTCGCAGCAGAAATCGAGATTCATCAGACCAGGCAACGTTTTTCCAATCTTCTTTTGTCCAATTTTGGTGAGTCCGTGTGAATTGTAGCCTCAGTTTCCTGTTCTTAGCTGACAGGAGTGACACCCGGAGTGACACCTGGTGTGGTCTTCTGCTGCTGTAGCCCACCTGCTTCAAGGTTTGATGGTTGTGCATTCAGAGATGTTTTCAGTTCAGTTTATATTTACTTTCCAGAGTGGGTTTGCTCATTTCAGTTATTTTTTTAAATGTTTTAAATAGGTTACCTTTAGTTTTTATTAGTTTCAGTGTTAGTTTTAGTTTTTTACTGTAATATGGGGACATTAGCCAGGGGTAAGATTTGAGTTCAGAACAGGTATTACAATACAAACACAACACTTTGTGAAGACAGTTGCCTCATCAGTCTCAATAAACATGCACCAGTGTCTCCTCGTGCTTGTTGTGTTGACAAATTTGACCAAACTGACAAAGACTATAACTGAAGAAGACATTTGGTGTTTATTTTTATTTTATTTTAGTTAATTTTGCCCACAATATTGTTTCAGTTAGCTTTCATGAAGTCTAGTTTTTATTTTTTTTATTTCAGTTAATTAAAATGTTTAAGGGTAAATAACTGTAACAACCTTGGCCTGAACCTGGATTCAATCCCAGGACCTTGTTGCTGTGGGGAAAAAAGTGTTTACCACTGCCTCATATATATTGTCTAATATTGTATTGTAGCTGAGCGATGACACTAATGACACTTGAGGTTTTGTCCACTGTAGATACTTTATAGGCACCTGACAAAAGAGACTAATAAAGAGGAAAGTTTCCTTTGAATTTCCACAGGAAATATAAGACACCAGTCATTTTGGATCCACTGCATATCTGAAACATGAAATGCTGAAATATTTTTGTCACAAAAATACTGCAAATGAGAAAAAAAACGGGGTGGCTTTCAACCTATCTATGCGTCTACGGGTTACTTAAGCCCATTTACTGCAGAGCTTGAAAAGCAATTTAGCCTCAGATGGTTTAATTTCAACACCATATTGCTCAGGCACAAATCTACCATGCAAATGTTGATATATTTCCATGCAAAGTACAGTGTGTGCTGCAAAGTCTGTCCTGCAATTCTAACCACCTCTAATTGTAATTATATATATGGTGCATATAAAAGGATGAAATGGTGAGATTTTTTTTTTTCAGTTTCCTTGCTTTTACTGGTCCAAGGAGCACAGATTAATCAAGAATGGACTGGATGATTAAGTCCAAAAATAAGTGTTTAAAATAAGTTTTTGTTGGACAAACTTTAGTTAAAATAACCTTTTACTTGTGACAAAAGCAATTTTTTGTGTTCTTCTAAGTGGTGCCATTGTGGGGACAAAGCAGTGTAAATGCATGAGGCTGGTGTGTCTGTTTTTTCATTCTTCTTGCCAGTGCATTAATGGGACTTGATGAGGCGTTCGCAACTGACTTTGCCAAACAGACTTGGTGCTGCCGGCAGTGGTTATGGGCATCGATAGTACACTTGCGGTAATTGTAGAGGCTTTAAAAATGTGCCAGCTTCATCGGCTTTGCTTTGAAATTGGAAGCCAAGTTTACAAATGTTACAGTGTGTAGTTGATTTTTATATATATATATATATTATTTTCACTCCAAGGAAACTGTTGGTCCCACTGCAAATGCAAACGGCCTTCCGCTTTGTAATTCAAAGTATCTGCCACCGTGTGTGCTCCACACATCTCTCCCGCTAACTCAGATATCCAATCTGATGAGTCAGAAAAGACAAAACAGAGAGTAGAGTGGGCGCATGGCAGAGCAGAGAGACAAAGATAATGGGCTTTTAACTGGGTGAGATATTAGACCCCGAAGTTTTGTTTCTGGCCATGGCACAGTTTTAACACTGACTGATCAACTGACCTCAAACGACATGCATCAGATCCCTGGGCCTCCAAGAAATCTTTTTAGCAAACTCTTTATGATCTTCATATAATGAAATAAGTTTTGGCACCATTGCAACTGTAAAATTAGTTGAATTTTTCAGCAAAATAAAGAAGTTTCCAACTTATATATTCATCTCATAAAATGTAGTTTTAAAAAGGTTCAGATGTTTTTAACCAAGCAGTGAGAAGGTTTTTACATAAGATACAAAAGCAGCACATGTTCATACCATATTAAGTTTCAATACCATATGTACTGTAGGAGATAATCAATGAGTAGATGTGCGTTAAATGGTTTGACGACACAACATGGAGGGAAGGGAACCACTCTACGTGGTTTGAAGTCACTTCACAGAGTGACTTCAAATTGTTTAACACACCTACAAGTTGATTATCCAGCTTATACCATGTTCATTTGCCAACAATATGAAATAAAAGCATTCACAGATTTTTTTGGTGAAAGTTTTGCACTCATAATCGAAGGTTATGAAGCATTGTCTTGGCAAGGAAGCGTTGTCATGACAAAGAATAATTCCAATCCCTTTTACAACCAAACTCAGCTGGCTTGCCACAGTTGATAACAAGTGCTTCCTAAGTAGAGGCAATGCAAGCATATACAAGCGATGTTGCAGCAACGCACATGAGATTTCTCCCTCTGTAGATGAGGAAATTATCTGAGTTATTTATAGATAACTAATGTAATTTTCTTAAATCAGCCTTTTATGTAGCTGGAGGACAGTTTACTTACTTGTAACTCCCGAATGTTCCCATTTTTCCTTCCAAACCACATCCTTTTTAAGAATATTCCTCTAAAAAAGGCTGCTGTGGATCATAGAAAAGGTGCCGCTTCTTCTCAACCACTTTAATAAGTCTTTCGTTCCTCCCTTTCAACTGCTTTGATGAAGGGAAACAGAAACGTCAAGCATGTCACATCGATTTTACCCAGATAAAACAGGTTTGAGATGCGTGAAACGTCATTGAAATAGAGTAGGGGCGAGTGATTTTTAAGTAAGCGACACATTGCTCAGCCTGTTTGCTGATGCATGGAGCAGGTTAGGACATCCTCATGTAGGAAAACTGAAGCAATCGGCTGTCTGCTCTAGTTAGGAGGTGAGCTTTGACAGCTGAGCTCTTTCATGTTGCGATGGTTGACAAGTTAAACTCGAGCCCAACTATGTGTGCGTTAAACGGACAATCAGAAAAGAGTATTCACCCAAACCAGGGTATAAGTAATTTTATAAAACAGTATCTGTAAATTCAATTAAGCATTTTTAAATGAATCACACTTGATTATTGTCTTTTGTTATTTGTAACTTCATACAAAAAAGTGGAAGCTTCAAGGTTCCAAATGAGAAATTCTGTTGTTACAGGTTTTAATTTTAACAGGTGCAAATAAATACCAGCCTGGCTGGGATCAAGGAAATAGAGATAAACTTTTTTAGTTTCCTTGTGTGGGATGCCTCCTGCTCTATGTTTGCAATTTCTCTCTGCTCCTCCGTGTTTTCTTGTCACTCTCGTCCTCTATTAGAGGTGCATTACCGCCAACAAACAAGATGCTGTCATGTCACATGAGAACAGGGTAAGCAGTCCTGCTGCCCAAATTATGTTACCTGGCAAGACAGCTGGATTTTATGAGATCACATGATAATGGCTCCTGTGGTGGAAACGGTTTTGCTAAATTTCCACTGGTGGACACCCAAACATATCGCTCAACTCAACTCCACAGCCCACTAGATGGTGCTCTGAGGCGGCCCAGTGGTTGAGAATGGCTGCCAACTTTGATCATTTTCATGCACATGTCAAACCCTTTGTTGCACTTAACTCAAGTTAAAAATAATAAAATTCAAAGATTCGGTTTGGGATCTGTAATCACATTTTGCTTGCAGGGGAAGCAGAAACTCTACAGTTCTGAGTGATAGCCTTATTAATGTTCAAAACCTGCAGCCAGAGTGAGATGAACAGCATGATATATGAAATGTTGATTTAATGTACCTCACACACTCAAACAACAGCTGCAGCCTACTAACTCTGCCCACCATATTTTTAACAAGCTATACTTGCTTTGAATACTGGAGGTCTTCTCAATGACCTTCAGATATTCTGGCTCGGTTGGTGGAATATCCACAGCCTTCTGGTCAGGGACGAGGCATTAAATTGATTTCTAAGATATTTATGGAATACCAGTCAAGGCACTTGACATGTCTGCTTGGTGGTTACTGTATGGCTCTATACAAAAATACAAATAAGCAAAGCTATAAATCAAGCATATTTACCTTAAAGTAAATAAATCTCCATGTCAAAACAGCATCCAGATAAATACTATCAGTAGTAAATTAACTGTGACAGCTTCTATCATTTACTCTATTAGCAGGAATAGAAAAAAAAAAACACTTACCTCTGAGAAATACTTCACCTTTTACCATTAAAACTGAATTATGTATCAAATTAATCAAGGAGCCTTTTCCACAGATATAATATGCATGAAGGTTTAAAGGGGAAATTTAAACTTTGCTGTGATGGGAGTTTATTTTGCTGCCAAACAATCTTTAGGTTGTTGTCTGTCCAGTGTGTACTCAGCCAAGGTTTTATTTGGCTTTTGGTCAAGTTACTGACTCAGCATAACTACTGACAGCACTGCTAGTCATGTCAACCAGTAAAAAAAAAGGCTGGCAAATATGACAAGCAACGTTTTCTATTGCACGTTGCTGTTTGTTGTAGTAATTTGCTTTTGAAACATGCAGTTCCTTCGTTACCCAGTTCCTCCGCCTGTTTAAATAATTGCAAGTCAGTGTAATTTTGAGTTTTAGGGAAGGTTTTTGAAGCGCAGTCTCTTCGTTTCGATAGTTGAAACACAAACACAGGAGCTGTATTTGTCCCTGCGGCTTTTTGTGCTGTTTAATAAACTTGTCGACAATACCGCTGATGCTGGACCTCAATTTATTGCTGCATTCATTTACTCAGTCGTGTTGTAGAACCTCATCCTGGCTAACTCTCATTAATTCACTCTCAAACTCAATCAGGTCCTTGCAAGGAAGTTTTACTGCTTTTTGATTGTTGTTAAAATATCCAGCTAGACGTTCCTTTGAGTTTACTTGCAATTAATATGAAGGAATGCAAATATTACATGTATTAGTGGTTGAGTATATCTGGTTAGGCGAGTGGGCCCATCAATCATCTGGTAGGAATCAAATTTGGATGTCTTTGGAAGTCTTTTTTTCTAGCATACAGAAGTGTCCACCCGATACCACCAGACAGCTTCTTTCCTCAGGCTGTGAGACATCCTCATGCAGCTCTCCACAGTGAAAAATAGCTTAATTTTTATGACTTATTATTTCTATATTTTATGTTTTTGTGAGTCGCATACGAGGAACTACAACTAGTATCTCATTATACAACCTTATGTTATAAAATGATCAATGAGATAACCTTGCAAGCCTACCTTGAAATAGTCCCACAAATAGCTAAAATATCAGATAAGAGATGCATTAGCATGGGAGCTGTAATTGAAATGGAACCAGCAATCAGAACTGATTGCTAGCCTCCATTCTTCTGTAGCACATTAAAACGCCTAGAGATTAGTATTCACGAATTTCATTTGTAGAATAGACCATTTTTATTCTGTTTTCTCCCTTTCACGTCACCTTTACATTATTGCCATGCATTTGCATTTTCATGCATTATGAAAACCCAAAAAGAAAGAAAAACAATATCACAGCCATTTATTAAATCGCGCCATACACATGAGAATTTCTAAAGGGCTTGCAAGATGTTAAAGCTTAGTAAAAACGGTGCACCAGTTTATCCACTTTTGAACAGAAACCAGCTCACGGAGTGTTAAGATGCTGGATCGCCGTCCTCACAACTGGCATAAATCATCGTGCACATCTCCCCATCCAGATGGAAGGATTTAGACATATGGGAAAGGAATGAAACAAAATAAGGGGAAGACAGTCTTGTCAGTCTTGGAGGAGGGTGATAGGATGTGATTTCTGGACGGAGA
>JAJHUR010128289.1:1214-24842 GCA_027495735.1 Lutjanus campechanus
AAGAAGACAGAAATGTCTCTTTTCAGAAATCATGACCTTGTTACTCAAGATAATCCACAGATCTTGTTGTGAGCAATTTTATGTGCAAACTTTTCTCTTTCTTCTACACAACACCAGCCAACCGTATTACTGTGCAGAAGGAAGCATGAATCTACTCTTGGACGAGCGGTTACAGCTCAGCCGAGGAGGACGCCATTAATTCTTACTGGTGCTGCAACTAACGATTATGTTCATTATCAATTAATCTGTTAAGTTTTTTCTTTTTTTTCTTTTTTTTTTGATTAATCAATTAGTTTGTTTGGTCCATAAAATGTTGAAAATTCTGATCAGTGTTTCCCAAAGCCTAAGATGACATCAAATGTCTCATTTTGTCCACAGCTCAAAGATGTTGTGTTTATGTTCACATTCGAGAAGCTGAAATCAGAAAATTATGACATTTTTCAAACAAAAAAACAGTTCACTCAATATCAAAATAGTTGGCAATTAATCTGATAGTTGATAACTAATCGATTCATCAACTAATCATTGTAACTCTAATTTTTACATCCCGCACTTCTGTCTGCACGGTGATAACGTTACTGTTCAGTAATGACAAATTAGTCCCACACAAAACTGCTCACTGCTGAAGGTTGGTCTGTTATTGTGAACAACCGGGTCATGATTTCTGAAAAGAGACTTTGTTGTCGAGTTTTTCAAATGTATTTTGGGTGCTTTGAGCACCACAAGCAGAGTGCCACCTATAGTTCCATTATATTGGAGAGAAGGCAGACATCTCTATCTCCAAAACTCTGCAACTCACACCAAAACAACCTTGGTCAGTGCTTTTCAAAGTGGGAGACGGGCCTCCCCAGGGGGTCTCCAAATAATTTCAGGGTAGGCTCAGTGGATGGAAATTTAAAAATATTAGTTAGTTATTACATTAGTTATCAAAAGGAGATTTTCTGTTTAGTTAGTAGTAATAAATGCCTTTAGAAATAACTCACTCTTTTATATATTTGATGTAGTCTGATGTTATGTCAAACAGTGTTTATCGGGTTTAATCATGAGCCCATAGACATCCAGGAAATTAGCGAAACTAAGCATGTAAACAAAGGGTGGCTCCTTTCTCTAAGCTTTGCCTGACCGGCGGACCACAGTCTCAGACTTCTTAAAAAATGCTGAAAAAAATATGTGATTTGGGGGTGAACTGTCCCTTTAAAGCTGCTCAGTATTTTAACATTTAACTCATGTGAAATGTATTGCTTCTTGTGACAAACCCCAGGATTTCCCCTCACACGGAGCGTTTTGACATCTTTCAGCTCTTCATTTTTGGTTTTCCAGCCTCAACTTTACTGTTTTGATTCACTCTCATCAGCATCATTTCCAGCAGCAACACGCAGCTTCTTAATAACCAAAAAAACGTATGATACATCCACTGCACGCTACCTGCTCAGCACCAAACCGCAGACAGACACAGCTGGTGAACACTGTTGTAAACTTTAGCAGCTAAAGAGCCAGATGTTTCTCCCTCAGGGGTTGGCTGAAAGCAAACAAAACAGGTGGGGGGAAAAATACTTGCATTTCTCTGTGTGTGTCTCATGGAAGTGTAAATAAGAATCTAACACGTTATCAACTTCATGAAGCGATAATTTGTCAGTATTGTGTTGACCGCTTGTTGTCAAACAAATCAGTGAATGCAGGTTTAAAGGTACAGTTCACCCTACAATCAAAAATATATATTTTCCCCTTGGCCTGCAGTGCTATTTATTAATCTAGATTTTTTTGGTGTGAGTTGCAGAGTTTTGGAGATATCGGTCGCAGAGATGTTTGCCTTTTCTCTAATATAATGGGGCTAAATGACACTCGGATCGTGGTGCTCAAAGCACCAAAAAACACATTTGAAAAATTCAAAACCAGTGTCTCTTTCTAGAAATCATGATCTAGTTACTCAAGATAATCCACAGACCTTGTTGTGAACAGAAAGAAAGTAGTTCCTGCATGAAACTGCTCATGAAACATCAAAAAAGTCTAGATGACAAATAGCACTCCAGGCTAAGAGGAAAATATATATTTTTGATTTAGGCAAACTGTCCTTTTAAGAGTTTGACAAAAGATGAAAAATTTGCACTTTGTCTGTTTCAAATCTAATAATAATTGCAAATATATGTCTGTTTTAGCCCTGTTTTTAAGCGTATTCCTGATTTAAACTCATTAGCACCTGGAAATGTGAAGATTTAGTTGTTAATTCTGGTATTAGTCCCTTTATTAAAACATCTGTCAGTCACTTTGGGAGTAAAACAAAGTTCCAATTTTATGTTTTGGCTTCTAGCACTCAGGCTAATCTTTTGTTAACTTTCACATCTCTGATTGTACCTTCAGTACGACTGATTAAACAGAGGGGATGTAGACTGTAGAGTTTTATAATTAAAACGCAGGAAATATAGCTATTCCGAAATTAAATTCAACCCGATCTCAAATATCTAATAACTGAAATTCGGCAGCAAATCTCTTTCTTGGAGACTAATTTGCACAAGTGGGAGAGGGTTGGATTCATTTAACTCTTCTTTTAAAGCCAATGATTCTTAAATTATCCTCATCTCAAAGCACCATTCTACCCGGCAACAAGGAAAACTAGCCGCCTCCTCAGAGAAACTGTCCGTTTAACGAGCTCAACGCGTATGAATGAAAGCGACAGCATTACAACCCGGCAGTGTTTGGACGTCTAAGTTATCTTTGGGCCCAGATCTCCTCCCTCGGTTCAGTTGTCCTGGGCCGGAGCCATCCATGCCTGCCGTCTATCCCCTAGCTCGCCCACAATCCCTGATTAATGTGGTCTGGGCGGGAGCTGTCAGAAATGGCAGAGAGAATCATGGGATTTCTCCTTCAGAGTCCCAATGACACCCAGCAGCTGCAGGAGTAAACAGATGACTAACCACTGGCCTTTTGGCAGCCTGTGGAGATTCACACGGAGGGAGGGCTGAGAACGTTGCTTTGACATTTAGGTGGATTAGAAAGTTCTTGGGTTCTGCTCTCGTGGTGTCAGAGGTGGTTGGCATAGTAATTATTTGAGTCTTGGTTTTCTTCCGCTTGACCCCCCAACTGCAGTGAAAATGTAGTGCTTCATTTTTTTCCCCCCACTTACAGGCGTTTGTTCAAATGAAATGTTTGAGTGTAAAACATCCTCATTTATAATCAAATCACACTTTGTTTGCGCTGCTGCAGGAGACACAATAGGTACCTTTAAAAAACAACAACAACAACAACAACAAAAAAAACAACCAGTTGTCATTTCAGACCATGTCTTGCTGCAGAATTCATTTCAAATCTGGGGCTGAAGCTGTCCTGGGGCACAGTTTTGTGTGAGGTATTGACATATTAAAGGCTCTATCAGACAATGGCTGGTGTTTTTTCTTTTTCTTTTTTTAAAATCACAAATAAATTACTCTCCTCAAAACACTATTACTCCTCCGGAAATGAAAACTCACTCATTGTGAATGTCTCATATCAGGTAAAAACTGGAGAGAATTAATTAACCTTTGTCATTTTAATTGCTTTAGTGACAGCTGTCCTTTGGTGCCGGAGCTATCCTAATGCACATACTGTGGGCTTGTCAATTACTTTCACAGTGAATAGATTAAAACGCCACAGAGGATAGAGTCATTTCATTAGTCAGACTTAATGCCCCCCAGACATAACCAGGTACGAACACTTCACCCCTAAATATGCAGGAAAATGAACAATACTATTAAGCCCATATGAATCGAATGAATTGTGGCAACATGAAATTAAGTTTACGCTCTATTTAATTCTGTCCCGCTGCTTATATTACATTTGGTATACAGATTTTTCTTTGGAAGGGTGTGGAAATTAAGAATATTTTGAGGCTTTTAATAAAAGGTCTCACAGACTGAAATGCAGGGCACCTGTGTGGCGCAGCTAATTGCTCTAATGGATGTTAGCATCATAAGGCTGTCAGTTCTTACTACAATGGATAATGGCCGACTGCAGCGACTGTCTAATTCTCCCATTTTGCTGTTTGCACATCTATGATCTAATGCTTCTCCGCTCATCATGAATCTGAACGAAATTAGGCCGCTTTCAAATGTCTGTCAGCTGGATGTCTCGGAAGCTTTCAACACCAAATGCACAAGTCTCCACTTTGTTACCACATTATGTGAAGACAAGAGCCGTTTTCACATTTTATCAGGCTGCTAAACCCCCTGCTTTTTTTTTTTTTCCACGGACTGAGAGGATTTTGACACTCAGGCATGTGGAGAATCAGGATCTTTCTTATCGAATTACAATGAATGTAACAGAAAAATAAGCTTAACTTCTCAGATTGCTGAATCAGAATCCCAACAATGTAAGAAATAGTGAAGAATGCAACAGCATGAGAGGCAGCGTCTTGTTAAATCTGTCTCGTGCATTCGCACTCACATAAAAATAACTGGATCACTACAGCACAGAGATAATATTGGGTTAACTTTGCTGGTCAAAAACCACTGGATCACCAATCAAACCCAAGAAAATGGATCTATAATACATAGTAGAATAATATATAGTAGAATAACAACAAAATAAAATAACAAAATAACAACAACTGAGACAGTTTTATGATAAAAATTGTCTAAAACTGGATCAAAATAAACAATTATCTTCTAAACTGGTCTGATTGGTGACCCAATGATTTTCTACCAGTGGGTCCATCTGTGCTTTATTTACCCAAGCAATGAGTGAATATAATTATATAATTTCTCAATATATCAATATATTGCCAAAACAACATAATGATAATCAATTGATCATTGACAGGTTCATTTGCAGAAGCAGATATCCTAGTTTTCATTTATTTATGTAAATAATGTTTTTTGGAAGACGCCAAGGAATCTCAATCAGTATTGTTTTGGTTTGGTTTGATAAGAATTTTTTAATTTTTCATAAAACATGTTATTTTACTTTGCACTCTGGAGAATATCAATCTGCTGGTGTTGGTTTAGTCATTTTAAAAATGTTGATTCTGTTTTTTGACAGATGAAATCCTCATTTAAACTGCAGCTAAGAACTATTTTCATTATCAATTTGTTGACTTTTTTCATTTAATAAATCAATAACTTAGTCTAAATCAGAAAAACCATCCTTTGCAAGTTCTCAAGGTAAAGTCGTAAAATTGCTTAATCTGTCCGAGCAGCAGTCCAAAACACAAATATGTTCCATTCATAACAACGTAAAATCACTAAAACCAGAAAATTCTTACATTTGAGAAGCAGGAACCAGTAAATATTTGACTGTTTCGCTTAATGACTAACTTAAAAGGTTAATTGTTGCAGCAGCAATTAAATCAGCTCAGTTTTATTTGCATGGTCAAAACTCATTTAAGAAATTAAAGTCATTTTAGCTGCTGCAGTCCAGCTTCTAAAATATGAAAATTTGCTGCATTTCACTTGTAAATTGGATAACTTTGGATTATGGTCTGCTTTTTTCTGTTTTGTTTTTTGTTTTTTGGGTCAAAAAAAGCAATTTGAATATGTCACCTGGGGCTATATGAAATAATGATGAGCATTTTTCAATATTTTCTGACCTTTTATAGACAAAACGGTTAATCAAATAATTATGAAAACAAATTGAGAGATTAATTGCTAATTAAAATAATTAGTTCCTGCCCTGCATAAATCAGATTACAGGTGGAGGTAGGGGCCACTAACTGTAATTTTTTAGACAGTCTATGGTTTATTCTTTAGAGACAAACATGCAGACTGAATTTCTTACTGAATTTATACTTTATGCTTCATGGAAATGATCATTTGAAAAGTTAATGTGTGATTTTATTAGTTTTACCAGACATAAAGAAAGGAAATATTAGAGAATAAAGGAGCTGTTTTGAGGCACATTCATGTCCGTGAATGTTCTCATTCGTCCAGGTCATTGTAAGCCAAAGAAAGACTAGCTCTGACTAGTCTGACAGGCATGAACTGATGAAGCTTCTTGGATAAGAGGCGAAACGTCTTCAGAAAAGACTTTTGAACAAGTCCAGTTGCTTTCGATTTGATCTTTCTTCGGCGAGGCACATTCATGTTTCTAAGAGAACGGATGTGTATTCCAGTGCAACTATATCATGACAGAAATTCAAAAAAATTGACAAAAACACTAAAATCCTGTTGTTTACTTGATCTTGACACATGGTTCCCCGTCCAAATAATCATTCCAGCAGAACATTAAGTGTCCCGCACTATTGGTGGTCGACCAGTATGGGTTTTTTAATGGCAGATGCTGATGTCAAGACAAAAGAAAAGACATGTATAACCCCATTATTCCATGCACATTACAATCTAATATCTTGGTTCTCAAACTGTGGTACGCAACCTCCCTCTGGTGGTACGAGAAAATGCGAGAATTCTTTTTTTTTTCATGAAATAAAAAGATATACTATGAAAATACTATAACATTTCTGATTAAAATACATGAGAGATCACTGAAATTTAGTTTAAAGTAAGTTTTATCTTTCCTGTACTTTTGTTTTAATATCAGCCTGCTACACAGTCACAGTCTTGTAGTCTTGTAGCGCACATACTGTACGTCATCCATGATTACTGGTAGTTAGAAGCTACCAGCATTATATCCTCATCCAGATGTCATTTGCTACTATCGCACACTTCCATCTCAAAACCAGCTGCTGCTTGTTTACAGTGAGGAAACACGGGGGTCCGAATGGGGACATAGTTAGCACACAGCTAGTAAAACACCTGCAATGGCGCCCTTTTACTGACTCTGGTAAAAACAAGGCGAAAGTAAATTGTTAAAACGTCATACTGCTAGAAAGGTAAGAAGTTAGAGTATATTTTAACAGCGTTACATTGGCTGAAAACATTACATCATAATTTATATTTGTAGTCGAAGGGAAATTTTGATAGAATGTTAGCAAAAAGGTGTCTGGTTGTGGACACAATTACGCTAAGCTGGGATGGCAAGATGGTAAATGGAGGTAAAAGGAAGAGACTGAAAATAAATGCTTCAAAAAACACTAACAACTGTGACTCCAAACGGGAACTAGTACGAAAAGAAGTGCCAACCAGGAGGAGAGTATTTTGAACAAGCTGTTGTTGTTGAAAATGACAGGATGACAGTGAACCAAGCACAAGGACTAGAGGCTGCTTACGGCACAAAGTCATAAGGTGGTTTTTGAAGGGCTCTACATTTTCTGAGGTGGTACACAGTGTAAAAAGTTTGAGAAACACTGATCTAATATATATGATTATCTTAGCAAGTGACATATTGTTTTAGATGCTTTTTAAAAAAAAAAAAAAATTAATGAAATAGAAAAACATACAAGGTTATGCTGTATTTCAGAGTGTGACTGGTATTTAAAGCTGTAATATGTAACATTTCTGCATTAAATGTCCAAAAACACTATACCTATGTTATATATTTGGTTGAGTTGTGTACTCACATAGAAATATGTAGTTCATTATAGGTAACATTATGGGTGCGTTTCCTACTAGCAGCTATTTGTTCTAACTTCCGGGAAAACGAGAGATACATCCGATACATCTGAGAGTGAGGAAGGAAGTCTGCAAATGTGACTAAACTTAATGTGAATAAAACTTTTACACATTACCTCATCCATGAAGATGATTTCTGCCTGATTCATGTCAGACAGACTTTAATCAGCAACGGCAGGTGTTTAACAATGAAGAAAACTCCAGTGACTACACGGCACGTCACAACGTCATCAAATTACGCCTTTTATCATTGTTGTAATGTGAGAGAGACCCCTAGTGGCAGAGTTTACAGAGTTTATTGTGCATTTAAGGGGGAGCAGACCTCAGTGTGTCAGAAGCAACATCTTTCAACTATATAATTCTGAATATTATAACATAATATACACATTTAACAGTTTAAAATTAGATTTGCCATCATTTAGGGCAGGAGAAAGGTGTTTAATTTTAGAAAAGACGATGGTGACAGTAAATTTAGGCAAACATTTACAGCAGGATGCATGAGAGTTACAGCACAGAGCTCCAAACTAACTTTTTTTTTACCACCTTTCCAAAACTCACCAGGGGGAGGCATTAATATCGTTCCACCGTAGCCACACTGGCAAGGCTGCTGCCTGCGGATGTGTCCACAGACATTTTTTGTTCCCCCACCAGCCTCATGAGCGCAGGCAGGGTTTCCCCCACCAAAGCTGTTAAACCCATTGGCAAGTGTCTTTGTTGACGGCAATATTAAGGTAGGTCTCTATGGTTTCTGTGGTGACATAATCATGGCCAGAATCAAGAATCAAAGAAAATTTAAAAAAGCCATAACACAGATGTCATAAGGCGCTACACTGAGTCAGTGCTAAAAGTTGAATGGAGATTTGAAAATGTTATAATAACATTACGTAAAGTGTTGTTATGAATGTGTCACCACACATTAAAAGTCAACTGTAGGTTTTCCAAAGAATCAATGTCCACTCTTGGGATGCTGTTTTTTTTAAACAACAACAAAAGAAATGAACTTGTGACTTAATTGACTTATAAAATTATCTTTTAAATGTAAAATATGTTCTACCACCAGGGGTCTCTCACATTAAAAAACAAAAGACGTAGTTTGATGATGTTGTGAAATAGCACAGGATGGTGGGAGTTTTTTATCTTCACTTTTAAACAACCACCATACCTGATGAAAATCTATCTGACATGACTTGGGCAGAAATCATGTTTATGAAGGTAATATTAAAGTTTTATTGACTTTCAGTTGTGTGCACCACCTTCATTCCCCACTCTCTGGTGTATCCCATGTTTTCCTAGAAGTTATAGCAACAAGCAACTGGCTAGCAACAGCTAACAGGACACACAGCGTTACCTTGAATAAATTACAGATTTCTTTGAACATTGTTGGAAACATTTGGGATAATATAAGTACACAACATGTCGTAGGCATTTTAATCCAGAAATGTTAAATATTTTAGCTTTAAATTGACAAAGGTGCAATTCATGGCACAATTTAAACAGGATAAAAAATCTTGCCATTAACGACCATACTGTTTTTTTTCCAAAGTAAGGTCCCATGGAGGACACCGGAAGGGGAGGGACATCGCCTCTCATTCATGTTTTAACCAACAGATGTCGCTGGTGAGCTTTCCAACCATTACATCTATGTTTTCCCTGATGCTTGGGCCTGGTGGGAGGTCAACTTAGGGCTGGTGGAGCTCCAGGCTTGTGTTAAATTGGGGGAAACCCTGTGCATCAATGCCAATTATCTCAAAACATCTTAACACTGCTCAGTATCTTGGCACTAACTTGTTAACTCATCTCTGCTCATCAGCCTTTTGTTGGAGGGACCAATACGCAGTTTCCTCAGTTCTTGTGAGAGGCGGCTTTATCAAAGCACACACACACGAGTATTGATGACAAATATGTGTTTGCTTTTCAAAATGACATGAGATATAAGAGGATTACATGGCTCATGAATATGGCCCGTTTCTATCCTCCGATTTATCACGTTATCAGAAATCCTCATCTCCATCCATAACAGGCTGCCACACGACACAAAGGCTGATGTTCTTGTGCCTGAATAGCTCAGATTTAATTTCAGTTAAGAAAAGAAAAAAAAGTTAAACGTCGTCTGAACAGCTGAATATATTTTGTGTGTGTGTGTGTGTGTGTGTGTGTGCACAGATGCTAACCCATCAATTAGGCTCGTTCACAAGCAGCTGCACCTCAGAGAAACGGAGCAACTGGTTGAAAATCTATTTTTATGATACACAATGCTGTCAGTGAATATTTACTGAAACAACAGCCGGGAGAGCTGATGATTACTGAATATCACCTTGTCAGAAACATCACTGAAGTTTTAGAGGTAGGTGATGCTATTTATACTAGACAGAGACACAATGAAGAACGCGCCGATACTGATTCTCCATCATTTACATCTTCAAAAGGGCAGAGAAAATCACAAAGGTGTTAAATTTTACCACAGCACACCTGGTTATGTATCACACCAGGGCTTTGTAGTCAGTGTTAATTGTAAGCACACATAAAAAAAAGCTGTCTACATGATGAGTAGACCATTCTCCCGTGTCATAGTCTAAATATATAGTACAGTTTTCCTTCGCCATCCTGCCTTTAAAACAGGCCGGCAGGTAAAACAATCAGGGCCAGCCTGCAGCGGGGCCGAGTGCTTCGTTTGCCATTGATTTATATCTTAAACAACCTCTCCCGGTGCTTCCACTGCTAAAGGTGAGACGCACAGCCAGTGTTTGTGACAGAGATGGACTAGGCGCGGTGGCAAGAGAGAGAGGGATGATGCGGTTTTAAAAAATGCATCACCATTAAATCAAAGAGTAACCTTGAACGAGTTCAGGCCGGTGCCAGCTCGGTGACACGCTCTGCCCTCAGCGCTCGGTGCCATGGAGCATGCCAAACAGCGGGGAGACAGAGCTGCAGCGCTCAGATACAGGTTAGGCCGGTGGTGCTGGGTAGTGGTCCAGCTCCTCGCTGACCAAGGGCATTCACTCTGACATTTTGTCCAACTTAGAGGCTCAACATGTTATAGGCAAACGTATGTAGTCTGAATGATGACGATGTCCTTGCAAACTGGTTCAGAATAGTTGACAAAAACAAAATCCTTGTTAATCACTTGGACCAATAAAAAAAAATATATGTGCACAGATGGTGCAGAGTTAAAAACCACTGGTTCAACATATGTGACCTGCTACCTGATGTTTGACTAAAACTTGCTCTGACCTTTTCTCTTTGTCTCCCTCTTATTTAAAAAAAACATTAAAAGGGTGAATAAACACTTTCATAATGAGAAAATACCAAATGTGAATATGAGATTACTTTATTATTCTTGTTCGCTGCAAGACAAACTCCCTAAGCTATTACATGGTTTTAGCAGAGCAGACTAACAAAGCATTAGAGTGTAGCCTAGAGGAGGAAAAATTAAAACCCCACCGGTCCTTTAGCTGCAACAGCTGAACTTTACATATTACTTGTTCATGCACACTACTAAATCAAGGAACTACACTTATTTACGCTTTTTAATAAGCCACTGAAGCCTCAGAGGAAATTCTTTATTGAGACGACTTACAGAAAGGCTGTGCAGCTGCTGAGTTCCACCAAAGTGCCTATATTTCCAGTAAATAATGTCCTCTGGGCTGTTATTGTATACATAAAACTGACTGAGATCGTATGCATACATTAGACATAAAAATACCTCGCAAGAACTGTAGAGAGAAGGTAGACCTTTAAAGGCGTATTATGCAACATTTTCCTCTGCCTGTATTTCCCTTTTCTTGTCATTATTTCGCTGTACTCGGGACACTTTTCCTGTATAAGACATCCTGGGAATGAGACTCAGCAATAAACTCTTTCTGGTGTGTTTAGGAACAACTCAGACAAATCCTTCTGATTCCACTTTTGACACAATTTCATCTAAGGGCTGAAACTGGTGACTGTTTTTTATTATTTTCGATTAATCAGTTAATCGTTTGGTCCAATAATTGACAAAAAATGTGAAAAAGTAAAGATCACAACTTTCTGGAGTCCTAGGCTACATCTTCAAAATGTCTTATTTTCTCTGACCAACAGTCTAAAATCAAAGACGTTCAGTTTACAACAGTTTTTCACCAATTTCTTTGAAAAATGTCTGAAATGATTAGTTGATTGCCAAAATTGTTGATGATATTGTTTCTGTCTATCTAATAATTACTGAGATGACTTAAAGGCTGAGCAGCTGCTGAGTCCAACCAAAGTTGGTATTTTTCTAGTCAATAATGTTCTCTGGGCTGTTACTGCGTACATAAAAGAGTTACCAGTGCATGTGGACTGACTCAAGTCATGAACATACATTAGAAATAAATAGAAATATCTTGCAAAACTGCAGAGAGAAGGCAGACCTTTAACAGAATTTCACTGAAGGACTCAACCATCAACTGCCTTAATTATTTTTTAATTAATCAGTTAATCATTTAGTCCAAATAATTCCAAAAAAATAACGAAAAAATGACATTACAACTTCCTGGAGTCCAAGGTTATGTCTTCACATATCTTGTTTTGTTCACCCAACAGTCTAGAACCTAAATATATTCAGTTTACGATAGTTTTTCACTAATTTGTTTGAAAATGATTAATCAATTATCAGAATTGTTGCCGATTTTGTTTCTGTCAATCTGCTTATTGACACAACCTGTAGAAAGCCTGTACAACTGCTGATTCTCACCAAACTGCCTATATTTCCATTAATTAACGTACTCTGGGCTGGTCTTGCATACATAAAATAGTTACCAGTGCATGTGGACGGACTAAAGTCGTGTGCATACATTAGAAATAAAAATACCTCGCAAGAAACATCCTTTTAGATTAGATTTCTGGGCAGAAACTATCTGCGGTATATAACTTATTTTTAAATCTAACTTCCTCCACTTCTCCCACATTCATTGAGACATGTCATCCATCTATCTCGGCCTGCGGCTGCAGTAGTTCCTCGACCATGAGTGGCTGCTGCAGCGGGGCTGTATTTCAGCATGTTGAAGTGCATGGAGAATTCCCATGAAGGGTAAGGGATTATGGATTTTGGCCTCTAAGCTGCCTGGATGCCCAGTGAGGATGTCTCTGAGCGTAGTAATCTTCAAACACCACGCAGAGTGATGAGTGGGCACTGAGGAGTTCTACTCAGGATCTAAATGTGTTCCAGCAAGTTACTGGTGAGGGAGAGAGGGGGAGAAAACACCATTTGGTGCAGAAATGGAAAGGATCGACTCAGTGGCTCCTTCAGGGCAAGAGACACTTTTGATCCTGTGACCTGTTTTGAGCTATAGTCTGTGTCGAAAACTCACGCCGAGCAAGGGATCATATTGGAGTGGTGCGAATGTAAATGTCATGGTTCCCCATCACCACACATAACTGCAGATGGAAAAAGTCAATTGAGCAATTTTTGGGGTCAGGTCGGGCACTCTCGGGGGGTTGCAAACCCTCATAATGAGGGCACGCTCAAGTCCGGTTTAGACTGTGTCCCAGAAAATGGGACCCAATGTGTTGGCCACTCTGGCATTAGCTTGTGTTACAGCTGAAAGAAGTGGATCATATATGTTCCACATACATTTTATAATCTGCGTTTATCCGTCAGTTTTGTCAGGAAGAGTATTTAATGTGATTTTGTTGGTTGTCCTTGGAGAGCGAGCCTCCTCTGTATTTATGTTTGGTGCATTTTATACAAACTAGTGTCATCACGATACTGTAATTTCCAACTTAAATACAATACTAGAGCCTGACCGATACTTAATTTTTGGGGCCAATGTACTGTAGATTCTGATATATATGAACAATCAGGCACTGATACTGATATAGGCTGATGAAGCTGTAATTGGCTAATATTAAGCCAATAATATCGTTATTTGATACCACGGGGAAAACTTTAGACAAAAGGGCATAAAATTCTATTTTAATTTTTATTGAAAGATAAATATAATAAGGGGGAAACCTGACCCTTGAAGCAACATCAGGGTTTTCTTCCTCCTAAGATCAGGTCTTTAAAAGTAACTTAATCCTCTAATTAACTAATTTTAGAAATTAAGGAAAGTTAATAGTGTCAACTCGAAGAAAGAGCGAGAAAGCACAGCTGATACTGGTGTAACATTCCAGCAAATATGAGACAATCTGCCAGACGAGGAGATCATGTCTTTATTACATCGGTTGGTCCAGGACCATTTCTGTATGTCTGCACGATGCACAAATCAGGTTCAGTATCTCGATGTCTGACTATGACCCCTCTTGGACGCTGACATGCAGTTCAATATTTAAACATCTAGCTAGAACCTGCGAGACTGGTGCAGGAAACTGACATGAGATTAATGAAATATTTTTTATTTGTGATTTAACAAATAAATATGTTTAATTCATAAACAGCGTATTTATTGTTGTTACTGGATAGAGAGAGCGTGTGAGAGAGAGCGAGAGTTTTATGTGCTAAATAAGGGATAACCCCCTCTGTGGATGTTAACATTGGTCGTTCAGAAGATGTCATAAAAGGACATCATAAAACTTTTATTCCGGCTCCTCAGAGGATGTCTTTAAAACGATGGGAAGATGTTCAAAAGAAATCTTCTGGATGTACCTTGCATCAGTGCTGAAAATCAGTACTGAAGCCATTTCAAATATTCAGAATCAATATGTATCATTAAATGGATATTTTTGACAACACTAGCACAGAAAAATTCAGTTTTATAATATGACAACGTTGCAGTTAAGATCTGGTTAGGTTTAAGGACAAAAAAGACTTCATTAAAGGTTAGGAAAAGATCATGCATTGGGTTAAAATGTTCTCTCTCGAAGGATCTTTTGTGGGTCTGAGGTTTCCATTTAGACTCAACCCTCCTGCTGGGTTCTCTCTCTGAGGTTTCTTCCATATTTCTCCATGTTAATACTGTGTCATAGGTACTTGAGGGTGTTGTACACGGTATAGATTGTAGAGCTCCCTGAGGCAAATGGTGATTTGTGATTCCAAGCTATATAAATAAAATTTGCCTTGACTTGATATATGAAGAAAATCTCGTAAATGAAGCGCAGCCGGGGTAAGGAAATGTCAGAGAAAATCAACACTGACGCACGTCCCTGATCAGTATCGGAAAGAATTTCTCTGACTCCGTCCTGATTGAATTAAACCCCCAACAGCATCACTTAATTTAAGGCCCTGATTGTTTTCCCGTCTTATTTAAGTGAACTCAAATTGCTCCGATACCATCTCGGACCTGAAGATAAGGTGGGTTAAGTGCAGGAGGAGGATCAGACGGGGTGAAGGACACCAGTCTTTTATGGAGATTATATCCTCTCCATAAGAGACGCGCCGTTCTATCTGCTCATATCAAGAGCCTTGAGATGATGTCAGAGGTCAGGGTTTGGAAGGGCGCCGAGGCACGCCGGAGAACTTCCTCTGGGAAATCAGATAGCATTATGATAGTAAAGATGCAAAATAACCCAATTTACACAACATGCTTGTTTTCATATTGCACAGAGGATGAAAAGCAGCTGTTTTGTGCAGAAAGTGACCTCGGGGCGTTCCAAGGATCAAACGGTTCAACGTTCCTTTGGTGATAATCAAATTAAGTCTGCAAAGCTCGACATAAAACACACTTTCCAAATATAAATCCATGATCTGCCATTTGTATGTAAGTCAGTGTGCTGATGTGTAAAATTGTCTGAGCTGTATGCTGCTCACACACTCCATGTGACTGTGCAGCACAAATACTGTCCAAGGCTGCAAACAGGTACATCAATTTAGAGCATGACAAGAAATTCCCTTTAGGTGACAACAAAATGTACATGCTATTAGATCAGCTGCAGTATAGTGTGATGAAATAAATTGAAGCCAACAGATGAAAGCTCGGGGCCCCAAACAGGAGAGAGGAGACTATTAAAGGTGCACTGCCCGTCTTTTATGTTACACTGCCATCCTTTGGACAAACACAGAAATAAACTCTGGTGGATGTTTCATGTGCACAAGACTGTAGAGACACCTCAGTTTAATCTCAGGACTGATCACTGATTACTTTTTATCAATCAGGTAATCGTTTAGACCATATAATTCTCAAAAAATAGTGAAAAAAATGCAAGTCACAACAACAAAGTCCATGGTAACATCTTCAAATGCCTTGTTTTGAGCAGCCAGAAGTCTAAAACAAAGATTACTGAAGAAAAGATATTCAGTTTATTATATAAAACAGGAAAAAAAAGTAGCAAATCTTCTCATTAGAGAAGCGAGAAACTGAGGATTTTTCATTTTTTCAATAATTTGTTTAAACAACTAATAAACATTGACTGAACCTATTAATTGATTGTCAAAATTGTTGCTGATTTTGTATCTGTAATCCAGTAATGAAGCAATTGCGGCACAATTAATTGAAATATTATCTTGTTTTCCAGATGTAAAAAAAACAAAAAAAAAAACATGTTTATTTGGTTCAGACCCCAACAAATGTTAGATTATCATGAATTTAATAGTTTTTAACAGTAAAAATTAAAATTGTGACACAAAAAATGATCATGCAACCCTACTGTCAATCATTTCTTTGGACAGAACAAAATATGTGTCATATAATTTTTCACTTCAAATTTTTTTTTCTTTTCTTAAAAGCTTAAAATATGGATTAAAATGACTGGTGTTAAACTGGTGTTTGTTTGCTTTTTCCTTTTCTTAAATTGTGTTTGTTATTGTGCAGTTTGTTATTGTTTAGTCATTTTTTAAATGTCTTTAATGAGTAAATGAACCCTTCAAGTGAAGTGATGCTACTTCAAACCTCTACTTTACTACATTTCAGAGGGAAATATGTTGTTGTTGTTTTTTTACTGCTCTACGATGTTATTAATTAGCTATAATTACTGAGGACTTTGTTGCTCAGTTCATCCTCATCAACATTCAAACCAGTAGAAACTGCAGACAAATTTAAGTATCCAGGAATATTCCTATATAGTAGGCATTAAATTCTGTTTTTCTGTGAATATGGATTCAGTTTCAGTTTCAGGAAGAAATGTAATTAGTTTATTTATCTGCTAAAAAAAACGTAATAGTTTTGGTTCAAAAATCTAATCTTAAACTTGCTAAAAGTATATGAATAGTTAGAATTAGCTCAACCTAAACCAACTACAAGATTAAAAAAAAAACCTGCTCATATGCATAATAATAAAAAAAATACGTAATAATTCATATCAAGTTAAACCTTAAGTACATTTTGCTGATTGTACTTCTGTACTTTTACTTAATTACAAGTAAAAACCCTGCATTCAAAATGTTACTTAAGTGTTTTCATATTATTGCATCACTACTTAGGTAAACAATCTGATGCAACTAACAGAAAATGAGTGAGACAACAACAAACAATGCTACAAATGTGAACCATATTATCTTAAATGCCAAATAGCAGTGTCTGTCAGCTGTATAAGAAACAATCTTTACTTTGATATGTGGGTTTTCAAAGCAGCATGGTACATATAACGGGGGTAAACAGGTCAAATCCTGTGTGTTTCCAGACAACAGGTCTATCTGCAGAGGAAGAGCGTCTGCGTTCTTTTTGACACATTATATAATTCTTTAGCACTTAAGACAAAGAGGATCAGCTGCAAGATGTTGAAACTACCTGAAATATGACAGTTAGTCTACTTCAAAGACACAATCAGTGATCCAGAAAGCCCCAAACACCAAAAAACAATACACAGTCTCTGACTCTGAAAAACAACTATAATATTAATGTTTTCTGATGCTGTCTGAGGTTTGTTTACATCAACAGTCCCACAGTCTCACAGACAACAAATCCGTTTTATAGTTTGAAGACCTGACCTGCTCACATAGTGCATATTTTTTGCATAAAGTCACATGCACAGGGTGTCCACAAAGTCTCTTTACATTTTAAAATATTTATTACAGAAGCAATTGGTGAGATATGTTTAATCAGATTTGTTCTATGTACTCAGTGGTCATCAAAATTTTTAATCACATTGCATTTGTGTATTTCAGGTGCCCTGTTGATGAAATAGGTTCTGTTAAATAAACCCCTAAAAGATGGCTACTCCTCAAGAAAAGGCACAATGTGTATTGTGGTTTATTGAAACAAAACCGGATACGCAGAATCAGTGAAACTACAGGATTAAGTATGGAAGACATCCACCGTCACGTCCGTCAATCACTGATGCCATTGCCACCACTGATGAGGCTTTGCTACAGGGAACATGGCAAGAAATCGAGTACCGCCTTGATGTGGTTCGTGCAACGAATGGTGCCCATATGGAGGTGTATTAAATGAGGCAAAAAACATCAATATCTACTTTTCATTTTGTAATAATTTCCACAGATTTGTCTATTCATTTGCTCTTGTGATAAATTTGTTAAATTGTAAAAAAGACTTTATGGACAACCTGTATATAGCCTTGTGTGTGATCTGAACTTGAACTTGCAATAACACATTTTTGGCCACTTGGGAGCAACACAAAAATCTGTAAACTCCACATTCTCTTGTGACTAAACAGGCATCCAGCAGACACAAAGAAGCATTAATTTAAAGTCATGTTAGTGGCCACCTTAAGTTCATTATTAAAACTCCTTTTAGCTCAGTTTTGGTCTCCACCAGCTACCGAGAAAACATTTTGGCTCTTTAGCAGCTAAGTGCTCAACTATGTTCACTTGCTAACTTTGTCTGGCAGCTGTTTGTGTTAGACTTTTAGTATACGGTGAGTTTTTAGACCTTCGAAACCTAAAGTTGAGGGACGTAAAACCATTAGTTAAAAGGTGCAAAAACTCTTGTAGAGTCAGGTGATTATTTCCAGTGTTTGTCACTACAAGCAAGTTATTTGATCCACTGATAATTCAGAAAAATAAACTGTTTAGAGCAGATTTAACTTTAAAGAGACAGCTCATCCCAAACTCAAAGATGCATGTTCTTCCTCTTATCTATAGTTATATTTATCCAGGTTGTGTCAGAGGACCAAAAATACCACCATCATGACTCAAGATAGACCCGCAGACCTTACTGTGAGCACGTCTACTCATAGATGAGAGGTTACAGCTCAGCCGAGGAGGACGCCATTAATGTTCACATGCCGCTCTGTCACAACCACAAGCCTCTCGCTCATAAGCAGCCCCGCCCTTCTGTCACTGTTATCTCGGATCTATAATCTCAACACTCAATTCTACACTATATTGTAGCTTACACACTCTTTATCAAGTAATGCCACCGTCATGATCAAAGTGACAAGTAGTAATTTGTAGTTGCAGAAGGGGGAGAGGATCATTGAGACACACTGCTGCCTGTTGTATTCCTATAATATAATACTACTATGATCATAAAAGGCTCCCTTTGCCCATTATGAAAAATAGCAAGTTATTAGTAGAATTAATTAGTAAACAATAATTGGATCTTGCCAAATAATAAGCACACATCAATGTATGTAAACTACATTATAACTTGTCATTGTCATTGGGTCTGGGGTAGGGCTGGGTGTCGGTACTCAATACCTTAAAGGTATCGATTGAAATAACCCAGTACCAAGAAGTATTGAAACCAGTCAGTCCAGTCCAGTCCAGTTCAGTCAAACAATACCTGCATTTGATCCCTTTTGTACCCATATCTAGGGAAAAAAGATGCATAAATAATAAATGCATAAAATGTGGAAAGATTATTTCAGGAAAAACTGAATATGACTAACATGACGAAGCACCAGGGTGGACAGCTGGACCACGTGAAATGATATCGAACAGAGTACTCTATTGTTTCGGTATCACTTTAAGGGCACTGGTATAGTCATTTTTAAAAAGACACTCAGGCCTAGTTAGGGGTTTGGTGCTCCTTTTAGGCCGTGCCTCTGTTAAAATTTAGATCACTTATTGACTACTGGTAGAAAGAGTAGCTACTGAAAATCTGTACTCATGTACAAGCACTGTCACATTACCAAAATATTATTCAATTACAAGTACAAGTACAAGTACTGGTGTTAGAAAAATACTTAAGTACAAAGTACTCGTCTCAGAAACTACTCAGGGTATTATTAGTTATTTTTTAACTGTTGATGTTTAATACAGTATCAATAGCAGCATTCAATCAAAGTGGTTTCTGTTTCTCCAGATCTTCAGTCTAAATTTGTCCCAACTCCTCTCTGTTCTCCTCAGTGGTTTGCACATTTTCAGTTTTCCTTAACCAATAATTGAAAATGGTAACAATCCATTAAGTCTTTTTGAAAAACGTTTTTCTCATTTTAAGTTAAAGTTTCCTCAGTCAGCAAATGGCTCCATCAGGCAAAACACTGCTGCAGTTACTGCCATTTCTAGATTATTTATTAAATATTCATGGATACGGTTTTAATCAGTTAATGATAAATAATTAATTTCCCAAAACTGTGCTGCTGCAGAGCTAAGTGTTTCGTCCGTATGTACTGGTTTTCATTGGCCTGTTTGCAGCCTCATCGGCTACAAAAATGCAGATGAAATGTTTGGATATTAATCCAAATTGTTCTCAGTGCTCAATTATGATTTTGAAAGTAACTGAGTAGATTACATGTTGTAATGCATACTTAAGCACAAGTAAAAGTACAGACTTTAAAATCTACTCATAAAAGTACAAGTACCCAAAAAAAAACTACTTAATTACAGTAACTTGAGTATTTGTAATGAGTTACTTCCACACTTTCGCTATTGGTAAGAAGAAAAACATGTATTTTTGATTTAGGGTTGAACTGTCCCTTTAACAGGAACTTGAAGGTGACAGAAAACAAACCTACAAATCTACAGAGAAGGTTATGAGTGGCATACAAAGAGGGCTCAATAACAACTTTTTATGCATTTACATGTTAATTCAACCATGATTAGTTTATAAAAAATATATTTCTAATTGTGATCTGATGAGAAACGCTACAATTAATTTTTTTTTCATCTACAAACGTTTAAGTTACACATCTAAATATATCTGTAATGTTAGTAAACACGATAAAAGATAATTAATTTAATATTTTTTTTAAATTTAATTTTCATTATTAGTCTACAAACATCAATCCGGTTTGTAATACTGGAACACAAACACGAGGCGACACACAATGAGCCAATTAGCGCTTTTATTACAGTAATACGTGTTTGCACGAGACAAACATTTGAACGTGATGCGCGCAGCAGCGTGCATGACGTCACTGTGTCTCGTGCAGCAGGCGGACAATGCGCTGAAGTGAATGAGCAGCTGTGAGTACACAGTACAGTGTACAGTGGGCCTACAGCCGGAGCTGCTATCAGAGCGGCGATGGGAGGAAAATAACGAGCTTTTTTCCTACATGTTATCAACACGGAGAGGTACGACTGCAACATACTGCAGTTTTATTTTGATCGATCATCTATGTGATGATATTTGTGTGATATTCACAGGAGGATGATGGGAGGGAGACGCTGCTTCAGTGCAGTGAGTCAGGCGGTGTGTTTATTCTGGTGCGGTGCGGATGTATTACAGTATACAGTGTACTCTTTAGTATTAATATATGTTAATTCAGATATAGGTGAATATTTGTCATAATGTATTTCTTCTTTGTTGTTAATGTGCCGTGGAGTCGCGTTTATCGCATCATATCCCATCACGTTAAAATGAGTCGTGACGCGAGAGCTCCTATGTAAAATGATTAATTATTAATTTCATCGCCCGGTGCTGATGGACAGCAGGAGATCAGTCAGTCTCTGGAGAACAGGCGGTGATGTTGTCAACATGTTAAGCTGTTGTTCAGATGTTTTAGCTGAAATGTTCTGTGGTTTAGTGCATCCACGGGTTAATGTTTGAGCGCAGCTGGGAGGGACAGTAGAAATACAAATAATACCTCAGTCACACCTTAATATGACTTACAGCTGCAGCAGGAGCAGGTCAGTTATCACAGCTCAATACACTGCAGACAGTAACTTTGAGTCACTGCTTGCATAAGTGGAATGTAACTAAGTACATTTACTCAAGTGTAATTTTTGAGCTACTTGTACTTTACTAAAGTATTTCCATTTTATGTTATTTTATAATTCTACTTCACTGAAGTTCAGAGGGCAAAAATGTGCTTCACTACAATTATTTAATAGCTTTAGTAACTTTGCAGATTCACATTTATTAGTACAAAATAAACATTACTAATAAATAATGAAATGTTGTACATTTGTACATGAGTACGAGTTTTAATACAGGACTTTTTTTTTTCCTCTCTATTTTTTACACTGCAGTACTGCTACTTTTACTTAAGTAAAAGAAGTGATCTTTCATTTCATTATATACACGTCCGTTTATTAAACAGAAGCCATTATTGTTTTATAAAGTTGTTGTGTCCAGATTAATGACTCCAATGAAGTTGTAGAAAACTAACAAAATTTCTATTTTTAATTCATTTTATTATTTTTTAAAGTTTTTACTTTGCACATCTGAAAAGTTTTGTCTGACATAATAAATTTTACACACAGTGTTTTACAGTAGAACATTAACCAAAGACTCAAACTTAGGGATGTTAACGATTAATCATTAATCCATGAATTGCAATTAAGAATTTAACCAATTAAAAAAATCATTGAAGTTATGATTTTGTAAACAATTTTTATTGTGTTCACAGGTTGGTTTTGTCTGCCTTGTTAGTTTGAAAAGGCAGTAATTACATCCCATTTAACACTGTTTTGTTTGGCAGAGCCATTTGTCGAATAAGGACCGGTGACCAAGAGCAGCTATTTGAGCGAGAGGCTTATTGTTTCATTATTCTCTTTGTTTAGATTGTTTGTGTTTCATGAATTAATGTTTCACATAACCAATGTGCCATTAGAATTGTTTATAATGAACTTTCATATTGTGTTGATTTTGCAGGACCCTGTGGACAAAAGCTGTAGTGATTCCACTGTAATAACCATAAAATAAAACATCAAAAATTAAATCATATAAAGAAAATCCAGCCCAGTGGCAGGCAGTAAGAAGAATAACTATATAGAAATAACTGATCTTCTCACAGATGGTCTGGTTTGCTTATGTTGGTAGAGGCATCAGTAATAAACTGAGACTGTTTTATAACCAGGTAAAAACTCCTTGTAGCAGCTTTAAATAAAACTTAAACTGAATTTGCAACCCTACAGAAAACTATAAAACTGTACATAAACATAAGAAAGATGTAGCCAGTGCAGGGATTTGAGAATCAGAGAAATATGATCGTCTTTGATCCAGGCAAAACTCTGGAGAGCTGCTATTTAAATGAGCTTCAAATTGGATTCAAAATCAGTTTGATTATTTTATATGTTTTATTTGTTATATTGTGACGTACTGAAATGTTGATTTCAAGTATATGGCCCAGTCTTTATCCAAGACTATTTTCTAATGAGAGTTTGTCATGTTTTGTGATTTGTGACAGACACCGTCAAGAAAAAATGGCATCTGATTCACCTCAAAATGATGATCTGAGGTTTGCTTTGGGTGACCTCTGTGTCCCCTGAAGTCTCTTCCTGGTAACTTACCAAAAAGTTTGTGTCTCTCAAAAACATAAAATTAAGAGACAAAACAAGACAGAACAACTTTAAAATCACAGCTCACTGCTGCAGCAGGAAAAGTTTTCTGTTAAAGCTTCAACTTTTGCCAAACAAGTCAGTATTATTTGACCACTAAATGTGATCTCGTTGAATCAATATAGAAAAATCTTGAATTAATAAATATTTACAACTTTACTTGACATTTACCCCCTCCTGCACACAAAGGGTCTGTTGTAACATTTCCGAAAGCACCAATTTCACCAGGTACATAAATTGTAATGTTTATTTTTTATAGAAAGATAACATGTCCCTCACCACATCTGTTACCCAGCAGGTATCTAAGCTGTCCTGCTTTGTTCACAGGTAACTGTGAAAAATGGATGGAGGAAATTTGTGAGTATACTTCTGCGTTTACACAAAGTTCTTTCCGGATCATTATGGATCAGTTTGAACATTGTTCCGACCTCTTTGTCTTTGCAGTGGATACTCCAGAGACTATCTGGACCGCTTCATCCAAAGCCAAGACTCATCTGTGGTGAACAAGTTCCAGCAGAAGTACTGGAAAACCAAACAGACGCTCATCAAGGTCACCGGGAAGAAGGAGGACGAACATGTGGTGGCGTCAGATGCGGATCTGGATGCCAAGCTGGAGGTGAGGAGGAATGTGAAAGCGTC
>JAJHUR010128293.1:808-13330 GCA_027495735.1 Lutjanus campechanus
ATTTCGATTTTCTATATACAGCAGGCAGATGTTTTTAGAAAACAGGACCAAACAGCTAAAGTTATATATATATATAAAGAGCTGTAACAGCTAAGAAAGTTAGCAACTAGCTGCTGAACATAGTGGAGCATTTAACAGCTGAAGAGCCTCAAATTTACTTCAGATGGTGGAGACCAAAAACAGAGCTAAAATAAAAATAAATGTTGGGTTTACGTTCATCGGGTGGCCAGAAACACCACTCTAAATAAATGTTAAAGTTGAGATGAAATGGAAAATGCATTCACAACCCTTTTGTATCACATCCCTGGTTATATTGTGCACCTATTTAACGCAATGTGACAAAAAAAAAATTCCAAAAGATATAAATGTCTTTCTTTCTTATGTCGAAATCCAATCATGTTTTCTTCCTGTAAAACAAAATATGTGCTTACGAAGGCTTGTACCAACCAGTTTCTTCCTATATTATCAGGACATTCACCCATCAATTAATCTTCAGCTTGGTTTAACTAACAACAGCCTGTTATGTCAGGTTATGACATGCCCACTTTTCAGTGTTCAAATATATTCTGTTTCACTCAGAAATGTGTCACAGTATGGAAGCTAGATTTCATCTGGACTTAAACATTTCTCCGTGACCTGCAGGTTTAATTCCAACAAAACGGACTGAAAAAGACTTTAGCTCTGTATGCATGATTTCTTTTATTCAGCCATTAAACCAACATACACGACTGTAGAACCACTCAGGACATCATCCATCACAATTCATTATTTCCCCCGACAGAGGTTCACATTCCAACACCATACACACAGACGTTTTATTATTACAAACATTAGAATATGCTCTGTGCACTAACATGAAAACACTACTGAATGCGTCTCATTAACACAATCCTTACATGTAAAATCTGAATTAGAATTATTATGGTAATATTAGGCCACAATACCTGCAGATATAAAATCAAAAAGGGAACAAAAGTATGGAAACTAAATGCATAGAGATGAACATCACTACAGTACTAGTCATTAATTTATCTATTTAAAAAAAAAAAAAGTTTATTAAAGTTAAATATTTAATAAATTTGGAGTGGGTGAGGCTGTAGTGTGTTTCATATTTACATCATATGTTGTTTGTTTAGACCACCAGCCTGCGCCAGACAGAGATCTCAAAGGCTACGGGCTGCATTAGAAATTAAATGCCCAAGAAGAATTGTGCATCTATGTACATAAAATACAGTTTTGATGTTTGCAATAGACGTCAAGTCCGTGTGGGGAAGTGCATCTTGTGGTGCCATTAACGTGATTTTTCTGGTGAGGACATGTGAAAGACACACAAAGGCACAGAGCGTGGATGTTACAGTGCTTTCCAGGAAAACAGACACATAAAGATATACTATGTACAATAATTAACAACCAGTTATGGAATGATTAACATGGAATTTGACTTCTGGGTTGGATTTGGATCAAAATATTACCATATTTACTAACAACTGGCCTGTCTCCACACAAGCCTGTTAATACGCTCAACAAAAAATTTAAACAGTTTTGTTTTTGCTCCCTTTTTTCATGAGTTAAAAAAAAGAAAGAAAGTCTAAGACAGCTTTCTGTGCACCGTTTGCCCAGAGCAAGTAGAATGCCATGCTGGGCAAGTAAATCAGGCTGAGGGCGAAAAAAGAATTGAACTATCAAACTACTACTACTTTTGATTATCATTTAATCACTGAAGCAATTTTCATTCAAAAATAGCAGAACATTCAGCCTCTCAAGTATGAAGATTTCCTGCTTTTCTCTGTTTTTATATCATTCTAAACTGAATATCTTTGGGTTTTGGACTGACATAAGATAAGACTTTTCTTTAAATGACGATTTTTCACTATTTTCTGACATTTTATAGTCATGACATGTGCTACTCTGCCTCTGACTGGTTTACCCTGATATTCTTACCCTCACCAGTCACCACTCATGCCGAAACCCACCCAATCCAACCAACAAAGGCAATAAGTTCTAGCCAATCAGAGGCGATGACTTTGCCCTCCTGGGGAAATGAATTGATATCTGTAGCCCTGAAATAGATAAAGGTCATTACCTAATAAATGGGCAGTTTTATCTTGAAAAAACAGACTTTTTTGGGCACTGAACTATGGCTATGTCACACTGGGCTACAGATATCTTTTTTTTTTTCCCAGGAGGGCAAAGTCATGACCCACCTTGAGTGGCTTACCCTGATATTCTTACGCTAACCCCAACCAATCATTCCCCACGCCTAAACCTAACCAACAAAGCCAGGAAAGGCAACAGGTACAAGCCAGTCAAAGGCAGAGTTGGGTAGGTCACAACTTTGCCCTCCTGGGGAAAAAAATTGGTATCTGTCGTCTTAGCTATAGTGCCTGGTAATTGTCTTTTTCAAACAAAAACTGCAGATTTTAGAGTGTGTCCTTTTGTTGTGACCAGTCCAAGGCACACCTGTGCAATCACAGCTGTAAGGTGGATTATCTTGGCAAAGGAGAAGTGCTCACTAACACAGACTTCAACAAATCTGTGAACCAAATTTTGGAGAAATAAACCCTTTTTGTGTGCAGAGAAGAAGTCCGAGATCTTTTACTTCAACTTATGAAAAAAAGAGCAAAAACACAAGTATTGCATTTATATTTTTTTCTGAGTTTAGATATGAACAAATGATATAATTCCACATATTTCCATTTCAAAAACATCAAGTAATCCGTCAGCAGTACTTCAGTCTCTCTTCAGTAACAAAGATTCCACACTGTGAAAAAAAAAAAGCCTCAAAGTGTTCGTTTCAGTAACAAAGAAATATCACTGTGAATAATAAAGTGCTGCTAAAAAGATAAAACTTTCCTCAAACAATGCATGTAAAAGAGAAGAAAGAGTTCAACGAGTGATACAGCAGTCATAGACAGCGGCCTGTACAGCGAGAGTTTCTTTCACCAGCTTCTGTATACAGTATAGTACACAACCGAAACAGAGACAGAACAAGCAATACTGGAGAAGTCAGCACACATGCACACAAGGCACAAAACACCGTAACGACACGTGTCCGCCTCCTGGGACACGTTATGGAGGGCGAAGAACCCTGGGAGTTTGACCCAAGCACTTGCAGGATAATGAAAGCCCTCCAAAAGGCTGACATTCATTTTGGTCCCCGTTATTTTTCTTTCATTTTTCTGAAGATGCTTCGTTGTCGTCTCAGAGGAACAGCGTGCTGCATCGCAGCTCCCAGTCTCTGTGAAAAGATCCAGAGTTTCGAAGCTCCACAGGTGATCTCCACTCAAAAATACTTCAAGATCATCCACCGACAGAAGCTTTCATGCCGATCCGTCCTGAAACTGCTCCAATGTGATAAGGCTGAGAGGCTGAAGGCAGAGGAGGCTTGATTTTTTTTTTTGAGATGGGCACTTAAAAACTCACAAATGTTCTGGTTTTGTGAGACAGATTTTTTATTTTTGGTTTTGGAGCTGCTGATTGTGAGTGCATGTCAAGACAAAAATGGGTGGATGATTTATTTATTCAGCTTCACTGCCAAGTTCAGCGCTCTGGTACTGATCCGTGCAGATACTGCTCCTCCTGCACAGATCAATGTCAGTATCAATTCAATCTAAAAAATATGGAGTCAGATCAGTCTCGGTATTAATGAATGCATGCAGACAGAGTCACAAATTTTTTTCAGGACTCTCCACGTAAATATTTTTCAATGCACACAACAATAGTCACCATATACAAATGTATTTCTGATGCACACACCAGTGCAAACATCTTCTCATTCATTGTTTTTTCTTTGTTTGTTTTTTTTACAACATTCTAATACTGGTGACATCAAGCAATGAAATATGTAATAAATGGAATAATGTAACAAGAAAAAACTGTGAAAAAGCAAACATGCACTGGCACACTGTGATCCGCACTTGCAATCAAAGTTACAGTATCATTGTTATTAACTTCATGAAAGATTTAATAACATCGTAGTTATTAAATCTTTGATTGCACATGCAGAAGACAGTGTACGAGAGTCTTTTTGCTTTTTATTGACAAGTCATGGTCTTCTCCTGTGCACCAGTCGATCTACAAGTGTGCAAAAGTTTTTTGCTCTTTGATATTTTAGATTCTTAAAGCAGCCACCTTTTGCTTTGATGACAGTTTTTATAAGAAATGGTTCAGATTAGACCAACAGTGTGCAAAATTAAGAAAAACACTGAATGAGAAGTGCATCCAAACTTTTGACTGTATATATTTTAGATGCTGTTACATTTATACAAACTGATGAACCTGCAGCTACAAACTGACAAACTGTCATTTGTGAACTTTGCTGCATTTCTGTGGAAGTTTTTCGAGACTCCCGATGCCGCGGCTCGATTTAAAATGCATTTTTATTCACCAGGAAATAATCTGCAGCCAATCAGATGGCTCCAGTCCAGCCAACCATGTAAGTGTAGAATCAAACTGTGAATTTGTTTCACATTTATATACAACAATAAATATTTTTGTGTGCATTGAAAAAGAACAGAAATAATTCCTGAGGGACATTTGTGAATCCTTCTGTGTGCACTAATATTGACCCTGATCTTGACACTTCATAAACAGTAATTGTATAAAAATACATGAATGGTATATAAAGTTCTTTTTGTTTTGTCTTCATGACCATAAATCTTATAAAAAATTATTTTTTTTGTAACAATAACAATAGTAACATATTATCCAGCAGGTAACAAGCAATAATATGTTAAGTGTTACCATTAATCTAATAAATTTCATTAGAAAATTTTAAATCCTTACAGCAATACACCGACATATTTGTATCCTCAGTAACTTAACTTAAAAAGCTACAAATAACTTATTCCTTATCAGTGGAGCATTGGGACCTTTTTTAAGGGCAGTGCACCATCTGGTGGGGACAGACAAAGTCAAGCTGCGCAGCATCTACAGTGCTAAAGTCTACAGTGATACAGCTTTACAGTATGATTGATAAAAACAAGTTTTCTGCACAGTGAACTGATCTCTACGACTACAGCGCTCTTAAATCCGATCATAATAAAACTGACTGTTACAGACTACAAAGAACAGAGCATAAGAAGCACATATCAGTAAAATATTCATTGGAAAAAGTTTAAAAAAAGGTTGGTTGATTGATGCAGACACTTCTTTTCCTTCTTTTAAAATAACTTTAAAATATTAAAAATCTTCCCCATCTATCCTCAACTCCCCTCTCTCTCCACAGGCACCGGGCAACACTGTGCCCATCAAGTGTTTGTTTCCGTTTGTGACATGAGAGGGGCAGCGGAGGACATCATGTTGGAGAAATCACACAGGGCTGCTCTTCTGTGTTTGGTAATGACGCCCCGAAATGTGGTGACAGACAATGTGAAGAAATTATTCTACCAATGGATCTGTCTACTTCTAGTTAGTAGACCGTTCTCCTCGGTCTGAGGAAGAGTTTGTTAGAAGTTTAACAAAACAAAAAAACAAAACAAAAAACAAAACACACAGTCACTCAGAGCTGCGAGTCAGCTCCCAGGCTGTTCAGCTCCTCCGGCGAGTGCTTTTCTCCGCCGGCGGCAGTCTGGCGGAAGCCGGCCGCGATTTCGTCAAACGTCCGGCCCTTGGTCTCCGGCACTCTGAAGAAGGTGAAGATGAAGAAGACGAGCAGAAGCACAGTGAAGATGATAAACACGTAAGCGCCGCAATACTCCTGCAAAGAGAGAAGAGAGGAGAAGGTTTCAGTAATCTGACAGGGAATATTTAAAACGGAGTCGGTCCAAAACGTGATCTCATGATGACTCTGAAGCCGTCACAAAATGTATTATTGGCAGCTGGAACTTTCAAGTATTTCAGGATTTTTTTCTCCACATAAATATTTTTCAAAGCACACAACGATAGTTATAGTATATAAATGTATTTCTGATGCACACAAGTATTTCTTGTTTTAAATAAATGCAAGAATATAGTCAACAAATATCCATTACCAGTCAAAAGTTTGGACACATCTTCTCATTCAATGTTTTTACTTGAAGATTAATACTAGAGATGTCAACTGTATCTTATTTTATCATATTTGTTGTTGTTTGTCATTTTATGCGCTTTTTGTAATTGACTCAATGTAAATAAGAGAAACTCCTCAACGTTCTCAAGTACAAATAAAGATTGAATCTACTCCCACCTGCACGCATATCATGGTCAATTTCTTTTGCAATTATTCAATTATTCATTAAAATGTGAGTAGTAGTATTTACGTGGGTTTTAATTGAGCTATTCTTTATTTTTATTTTTCTGAAAATCAATTACAATTATTACACGGTTATTAATTTCCCAAGAAAAAAACAGTGTCACAACCACAAATATTGATCTGACTTACCTGTACATACGGGAAGCCCATTCCCACAATGAAGTTGGCGGTCCAGTTAGTGAAACCCGCGACAGCGATGGCTGCAGGCCTGGGTCCCTGCGAGAACAGCTCTGCCACGATGAACCAGGGGATGGGACCCGGTCCGATCTCGAAGAACGCGACGAAGGCAAAAATGGCCACAATGCTCAAATATGACATCCATTTGAGTTGCTCCTGCAGGAGTGAAGAGGGCAAGGTTAGCAGGTTAGTTACTGGTGTTTGGACAACCCTGGAGTCAACCCTGAGTCATTATTTTGTGATCACTTCGTACCTACATTCACTCAAGACTTTAAGGGAAACCTACCAGCAGAGCCACGGCGATAGTCATCAAGACGGCAGATCCGGCCATTCCCAGCAGCCCCACCATGTGCAGAGACCGACGTCCTGCACGCTCCACCACAAACAGCTACGGCAAAAAACCAGAAAGGACATTTCATACATCATGCGTCTGGGAAGTAGAAGGGTCTCACTAAAATTTGCTTGGTATCAGATCAGTGCATAGACTTGTATACTTGCCAACAGATACAGTCCTATAATTAACCATTTACCAACAAAGCTTTTATATTTGCTGCTCTAAGCACCTTGTCACTTGATGGAGTGAAAAATGCTCCCGTGCACAGGCACATTTACAGTTTTGGCATTTTCCTCCTCAGATATGTCCCATAAAACAACAACGAAAGATCCTGAAAATTGCTGAAATTAATGATCATGTCTGGGCGAAAATACCTCTATAACTTGATGCATTTGAAAGCTTTGTAAAAATCTGTACTCTATGGTGATTTCACTTCAGAATTTACTCATTTGGGAAATATTTAAACTGTACTCACCGACACCACAGTGAAAGCTGTGTTCACTACACCGGCTCCAATGGTGGCATAGATAGGCTGCTCAACTCCGGCTTTCTTAAAGATATCGGTGGAGTAGTAAAACACCTGAAAAATATGACAACCACAAAGATTGAACATGAGTTTCCTTTCTTTACAAAGATTATATTTGGGTATGTTCTGGATATCTTCTTCTATTTCTGATGAAGGTCTAGTGTGAATGTGTACCAAACATGTCAGAGAAAAGTTTCTCTTTGTTTTGTTTTTTTGTTTTTTTGTCATTTTCTTCAGAATCTCAGTGACAGGCCTCACAGAATGAGCAATGGGTTAAATGTCTGGGTCTGGACACTCACAGCGTTGATGCCAGACAGCTGCTGGGAGAGCTGCAGGACGACAGCAATCAAGAGGGGCTGGCGGTAGAGAGGTGAGCGGAACAGCTCGGGGATGGTCACCTTCTTCTCCCTCATCATCTGTCGGCTCTCCTCCTTCATCTCCTGCATGTCAGCGCTCACGTCTGTGGTGCCTCTGAGCTTCTTCAACACTGAAATGTGCAGAGAAAAAAGGAGACTGTAAACTCGACAAGCTGCAGTTTTTCTTTTCCCCAGTTCAGCAACATTTTTTCATCTTCATGATGCTTGGAATTTAAAGGTGCTATATGTAAGAATTTCATCTTAAAACATTTAGAATCAAATTTAATTTATGAAAAGAGTGTGAAGAAATAACAGTTTCAACATTATGTCCAGGACTTATTGTGTTGCACTGATAGCAACTGAGGTTAGTTGCTAACCAGCTAGCTATCACTTTGTAGGGCTGTACCACATGCTTTTAAGCTTCAAAGCTTTATTCGTTGCCATGTTGTATAATGGAAAAATCATATGTTACATCATATATAAACGTTTTTAGTAGTTTTTTTCCCCTCTGGCTGCCTCACTGTCACTCCTGCTGCCAGTGTTTCGTCGGTCTGAGTCGAGCTCGCTGTTGCTGCAGGACCCTGTGCTGCAGCAGCCTCAACACAAGTTGACACGCCGCACCGGCCTCGGACTCTTCTCTGCCGTCTCCGATGTCTCTCAGACTGGCCAGCAGGAAAGGAGGAGTCACTAGAACGTTGCTGATGCCCGACCTCCCTCTCGCTCCCTTCTTCTCATCCCCTGAGTCAAATTCCTAGTTGGTCCTAGCTGTTGTAAATGACCTCTTTCGGTCTGGAGTCAGTGGGAGGCTGGTGAGCCCAGTTCTGTTGCCCACTTGCCCGACTCTGTTTTTTGTGCACGGCCTGAAAACCTCCCCCTCCTCCAAAGCTACCGTGCTAGCAATGTAAACTCCAACACCCCCAGTGCTCCAAGCCCCCAGCTGGTGCAGAGTCACTTAATAGGATGCTAGCTGCATGGCTAACTAGACCTGACTAACAACAGCTTAACTTTCTGGTGATATGCAAACCCCCTATTTGTCTGGAGTATGAATCAGACAGGTGGCCAATTCTTACATATAGCAACTTTAAGTGTTGAATTTTAGGATAGAAAGATGATGAAATCAGAAATAACGCGATGACATAATAATTCTAACTAAATACATCCAGCTGTAAAAGCTCTGACCTCGAGTATGTGTGTGTGTGTGTGTGTGTGTGTGAACTCACCAGCCTTGGCTTTGTTCTCTTCGTTCTTGTTGATGAGCAGGAATCGTGGGCTTTTGGGGCAGAGAGGCAACAGGATGCACTGGATTATTGCAGGGATAAAGGTGAAGCCCAAGAGGAGCGGCCACAGGTCAGCGCTGCCCATGACGGATTCCAATCCAAATATCTGAAATCAACCCACACATATGAGCCACCTGCACAGCTCCAAACATGCAGTTACCAAGTAGGATACACAAGACTGTATATTTGTCTCGCAGAATAATCACTAGACTTCACTATATATGTTACGGTTAATAAAATAAAACTGCTGGTATCATTACCATCCACCCACCTGTGCGATGAGGATGCCGACGACGATGCCCAGCTGGTGGAGGGTGCCCAGGGCTCCTCGTAGAGCTGTTGGGGAAACCTCACCCACATACATGGGCACAAAGCCTGTGGAGAGGCCGGAGTAAAGGCCCACCACAAATCGACCGGCGATCAGCATTTCCCAGGACTGCGCCATCTTCGAAAAGCCCATCAGAATGGCGGCGATGAAGGCCAGCACGTTGGCCATGAGCATAGAGTTCCTCCTGTAGACATGAGAGGACAAGATGAAGGTAAATTCCACGCTTTAAATTCGTGCTTTTTGAGAATGACATTTACAGGTTGCATGCTAACTGTCTGTTTGTGTGTTTTTATACCTGATAGCAATCTGCTGTAATTGTTTTTCTTAACTGTGAAAATGTTTAATGTGTGTTTGTAAATTATCTGTGCACCTATATTCTTATTTTAAGCCAAGACAGGCATGGGAACATTTTTAAATATCTCTATTATAGCTAAATTTGTCATCTATAAAACCATGTATAATTGATTATATTTTTCTCTCTCATTAACTTTTGTATTTTCTTTTATTTTTTTGTGATTGTTCTGTTTTGTGCTTTTTGAGTTCTTTGTGGACCCCAAATAGAATGAGGAATGAGAATGGTACTGGGAGAAGTTAGCCTAAAGGGCTTTCTGGCAGAAAGGCTTTATGAAGTAAGTCATGTTTTTTTTACCGAGGACAGTGGGAGAAAAAAAGTAAACTTTGACTTACTTCACTTATTATTTGAACTTTTCAGTCACACTTTGGTAACGTTTCAGAAAACATCAATCATGGTTTGCGTTAAAAATAGACCTTTTCACAACATTAACCGCATGCCTTTCTGGCAGAAAGCCCTGAAGACTAACTTATCCTGGTCCTAGTCTACAGTTTTGATTACAACATACTGTATGTTTTTTTTGGATTTTTACAAAAAAATCAAGCATTTCAGCCGTAAAAATGGGTTCTTAAATTTACTTTAAAAAACCAAAAACATCAGTATATCTAACTTTCAAGTTGACCTAAAACGTGTCAGTCTAACAATCACTGCTTCAATTTTCATTTTATGGAGAAAATTAATCCAGCACAGTCTGCTTCTTTTAGAAAACACAAGGCCATGATTTTCTTTTTACCTTCCCAAGCGGTTGACAAAGAGTCCGACGGAGAACGAGCCGAGCATGCCACCGACAGAGAAGATGGAGACGGCGATGGACCAGATGGCTGTGAGCGAGGTCTTGGTGATTGGCTCCTGGTGGCGCTCCTGCCACGTGTCATTGATGAAACCCTCAATGACCTACGACGAGGGGGGAAAAAGACATGTTAATGGTTTTGTAGAAATTAAAAATAAAAATCAGTTCTACCCTGGCTTTGCAAACAGGTTTTCCCCGCTATGTTTCAGTATTATTTTTGCAGTAACTCCTGTATCTTTCTTAATATTTTCCTACCAACTATGTTTATTCTTATGAGGGCTGCAACTTGTTGTCGATTAACGTGTCCATCATTTTCTCGATTAATCGATTAATTAATCCTGTCACAATCTCAGTCAGTTGTCTTTATTGTAACTATTATTTTTTATTATTGATTGATCTGTTGATTATTTTCTTGATTAATTGATTAGTTGCTCGGTCCATAACATGTCAGAAATTTGGTGAAATATGTCCAAGATGACGTCCTGAAATGTCTTATTTTGTCCACAACCCAAAGATATTCAGTTTACTGTAAGAGAGGAGTAAAAACAACAACAACAAAAAAACAGAAAATATTCACATTTAAGGAGCTGAACTCAGAGAATTTAATGGTCCATTAATAATCAATTTATCGTCGCAGCTCTAATTCTTATGCATTAGAACACCAAAGAAAATTCCTGGTGTGTGAACATGTGTTGGCGATAAATCTGAATATGATTCTGATTCTGAAATGGCTTTACAAACAATATTCCCCCAGTATATTTCAATATTAGATTTCTCAGATGTTGTTTTTTTAATTAATGCTCCTAGACTTGCGGTACTGTACCTGCTATACCTTTCTTTTTCTTTTCCTACTTCTGTGTTCATTGTTAAGCACCAAAACACCTGGAAAAATCCTGATTCTCAGCTGGTTTTGCAGACAGAATTTCCCCTCAGGACTAAATGGAGCAAATGGGATCTTTTTTTCTTTTCTTTTTTTTAAAAATCATATTGCATAATGAAACAAAACCACAACTTGAACTTAAAAACAGAGAATCATCATTATGGAAGTGGTGGTTACATCATAGTGTTAATGTCATTCTTACATAATCTCTTGGGAATAAGTTCATGTGCTTCCTGAACTTACTTCAACACTGTCAAAAGCTACTTATTGTGACTTATTTTTTTATATTTATTTGCATCCAAACACACTTATCCCCCATCTTCAGCTTTATTGTTGTTTTTAAACTATTTATGTGTAACACTGTTGTATATATGATCGTATATCTTGTTTAAATATTTGTAAACCTTTTATTTATATAGTATAATTCACATATTTCTATTCTTACATTCACTTCATGCTTATATATACTTCTATTCTCGAATGGGAGCAACTGTAATGCAAAGAATTTCCCCCTGGGGATCAATAAAGTATTCCTGATCCTGATTCTGCTTTATATTTTCCTTTTCCTCAGACCAATGCACAGTGATGGTTGAGCTGTTCCTAAGCAACCAGCAGGTGGCAGCACTGTATTATCATCACCATTTCCTGGCAACCAGGAAGTTTACCAGCCACGGTTAGGTGTCAAATTTCTGTTCCCCCTCCCCTGCTCCATCCCTCCGCCCTCGTCACAGACGACTATGTTGACAAACACGCCCAGGCGAGCGAGTGTGACAGCGTGTGTGTGCGTCACACTGACACCTCTCATATGATTCAGAAAGGTCACCACCCCGTCTGCAACCTCTCATAGCTGAGACTTCACCCGTCACCACCACTCACTGTCGTTACCATATGTTACCTCCAGCTCTGTCATGTGCCTCTGCGACAGTGTAACATCACCTATATTCTATATTTGTTCTGAAACACTTGGCGGTTCACCCAGTACCAGAGCTTTTCATGCACCTGAGCCCACTGACAGCACGTGGAATACTCTCATGTGATAAGGGCTGTCCCGTGGTGGAGGAATACATATAAGATGACATCTTGACAAGGCTCGGGTCGTGTCCACTATCGACTTGCACCTGCATGACCTTCTTTAGTGATATCACAAGTGTGTCACTGTATACTGTCCTGAACCCCCACTGACCTTCATCCAATCACAAACTGCTTTATTTGGAAGAACTCCTACTGGGTCTGGGTTTGCACATTTGTAAACAGTGGTGGAAAACACACA
>JAJHUR010128294.1:0-12792 GCA_027495735.1 Lutjanus campechanus
CAAACAGGCCCTCATGGCCTGCGGGTGTCGGCATGCGGGTGATCCGGATTCACGATCGGCTTTATTCGCGTTCCGTGGGCTCGGCGAGAGCCGGGGACCGACTCGCGCGGGGAGGCTTGGCCCCCGTTCATAACTGCTTGCAGTTCTAGTTGTTATTGTTTCGATTAGGTCCTTTAAACAATGAAAATTCTATTTTTTTAAATCAATTTTAAACTGAATGTCTTTAGGTTTTGGTCTGTTGGTCAGACAAAAACATGCTATTTGAAGATATCCCCTTGGGCTCGGGGAAGCTGATGGGCGTTTTTCATTATTTTGTGAAATCGTGAGGTGTGCAATCATCCAATGTGGACATAATTTCTCAGGATGCTGGGCTGCTATTATCTTATCTTGTGGCCCCATGTCTCTGTCTCATAAGACCTATATATTTTTTTAAGTTGATATTGTGCTTAAACAGTGCACATTCCTAAATACATTTACAACCTTATTTCATACAGGTCAGTAAAGTAGTATTCCAGTGAAGGAGTTCTGGTTGGTATCTGAGGCTTCTGGCAAAATATAATGAAGCCATCATGTGCATTCTGCTGTGAGCACTACACATTATGGGTACTTGAAGGTGACCGGGTTACATTCACAGTGCAGAGAGAGTAGGAGGAGGAGGGAAGTCAGAGGGGACCCACAGCTCATTTTTGCCCTGGGCAGTGGAGGGTGGGTTAATCCAGACATACACACGCCTGCTTGTGATATCAACAGTGTTTTGTGTTGAGAACAAAGCAGAGTAAACATTTCTTTTTAGGGACACACTGGGCATATAGACAGAAGCAGACGATGCTGCAGGAGAAGTTTTTACGGATGTTTTGTACCGTGAACTTTTAAGCTGACCACAGCCTCTGTTCTCCATGAAAAAGCAAACTTTTTTTTTTTGTTTTACAGCCACCTCTCACATCTACAGAGACCTTCATACTCAGAAGATACTGTACATTTTGGGTCGAGTATATCACTTTAACAGTGTGCAGGTGCTTGGGTAATTTACCAGCTGCCTGTCAGCTCTTTGGAGAGCCTCCCCGCTGCTTTTGTTTTAGTACAATCATGAGTCCTTGAAGCTGACAAACTACTTTCATCCTGCTCTAATGACTGAAGACAGTGACAAGGAAACAAACAGCACAAGAGGAAGGTGCACCTTCGTTTTGCATGCACTGTACGGTGAAATGAATGAGCCTCATCAGATGGACTCATGATTCATAATCCACAGACATAGGTGGGTGAGGCGGATGAGTAATACTGTCCCTTTCCACGGAAATTACTGTCAAATTGCCCTTGATGAAGGCACTGAAGTTCTTATTCAGTGGGGAGGCCACGCTGATGAGATCTCTAGGGTGATTTTATTTGCTCTGTACTGTAAAATTTGAAAACTATCTTGTTGAAAAACAAAACATGCATTGCTGATTAATATCACTGTGGTGTTAATTAGTGGTGCAGAGCATAGGGAATTTCTTTTGTTACAAAATGGGAATGCTGAATGATGACAGGGATTATGATCAAAAAACAATGAACTGAATCAGAAAGACAAATCTGCAATGACTACTGAATATGAACCTTTCTCATTAGGGAGCCACAGACCCTACTGCTGCATGTGTAAAAGAAATCAACAAATTTTTCCTTTAAATATTTATTAATGAAAACAACATGTAGGAAAGTCCTGAAGAGGTAATTAAGGATTTGTATGAGAAATAGATTAATCTTTTAAAAACTGCACATGTAACTGATCATTACTGAGATTATTTGATCTCATTCAAAAAACCAAACCACTTTTTGAAGGTTTCTTTTTGACTGTATTTTTCATCTCGACCTCAGACAAAGAGGATTCAGAGACAATCCAAGATTGTCTGATCTATTTGTGAACATTATGGCTGTGAGTGGCTTTAAAGCTTCTTCAAATACAACCAATAACTTGACTCAATTCTAATCTGAAGTCTTTGTTACCATCACTGGTTGCCACCACTAACAACTGTCACCCCTCTCCGCTCTCCTTGACCCACACTCAAAGAAAGTGAATATGAGAAGAGAAGTCGTGGCTGCCTGGGAAGAGATGTCAGACAAATCTTATGAAATAATAAAATTTGGATGCCTAAACCACAAAGAGTTAATCTGCAAAACAGCATCCAAAAGAAAACACACAGCAGTGTGTAAATTCTGCAGCGTAACCTTACTGAGACGGTTTGGACCAGTTCAAACCATTTACATAAATAAAGATGGACACCATGTCTCCTCTTCCTCTCACTGCACAATAATGAAGCCAAACTATACCAGAAACAATAGCTACCATCTTGTGACATAATTTGAGACCAAAGTTTGTGCAGCAGTGATCATGATTGGAGCCACATTCTCGAGTTCCTGCCCAAACAGTCGGTCGACTAAATTGCGAGCAGAGCTCAGCTGTCAATCATGACGTAAAACTCCCTTTTTCTGTCATCAAATAATTAATTAAAACCAAACAGAAAAATGAACACTTGAATGCACATTGGTGCGATAGGAACTTTGCAAAATAACAGAAGCAATCTTTAGGGAAAAAAAATATTTAACATGTGTTTTGATGTTTCAGTTTGGCCTGTGCCCTAGCTAATAAAATGGAGGGGGCGGGGTTTATGACTTGTCCTGCAGCCAGTCACCAGGGGGCGATCGAGATGTTATGGCTTCACTTGTGAGGAGCTGTCATGTTGTCCATCTTTATATATAGTCAATGGTTCAAACTTTTATCTGCACTTGAAAAGCACTTTGAGAAGGATTCATAAAGGAAGTAAGCTAAGTTTAAGTGATCCTAGCAAAGCTAGCTGGCTAAGTTATGTTTTTTCTTGTGTGAAACATGCATAAAAACAGAAAAGAATTATTTGCAAATCCTTTTTTCAACTTGTTTTTAATTGAATACATGTGCAAAGTGATTACCTTTATTGCTTTTCATAAATAGACACTCATTCTGAATTTGATGCCTACAACAAGTTCCAAACAAACAAACAAATACATAAATAAATAAAGGGACAGGAGCATGTTTACCACAGTGTTACATCACCCTTTCTTTTAACAACACTCATTGTTTAAGAACTGAGAGCACTTTTTCTTATTTAAATTCAGAATAAGTATACACTGTATTTAAAAAGAACAATAATCTTTACCAGTTTGAACATGTATTTTGTCTTTGTATTATATTCAGTTAAATATAGGATTTGCAAATTATTATATTCTGTTTTTATTTATTTTTAAACTTAAGAATAACAGAAAAAAACAAATCAACAAATAATGAAAAATAGAAAATAATTAAATAAGATAAGGAACAAAGAGATAGCTACTCAGAGATTACTGCAGTGGGCGTCTCAAAAAAAAAAGTCAAGAAGGGATGCCACACTTTGTAAAATTTAATATTTGTTCCACGGGTGGTATAAAAGATTTTCTTACATGACATAATGTCTCTAATCCAGTGTGAGTGGGAAGGAAGGGCAGAGTCCTTTTACTTCAGTAAGACAGCTCGCAGAGCCAGTGAAGAAGTAAAAAGCCAACGTGTTCAGTTTTGCTTTTGGCAAATTCAAGTTTGGAGAAATGCCAAAAATAGCAATCAAAGGATTTGGCTCAATTTGGTGAGAGTTTCTGAGATAGTGTGAAAGACTGATGTCCAAAACTAAAAAACAAGGACGTGACCCGTACACGTGAAGGAGTGAGGTGGATGCATTTTTACATTTATCACATTTAAGTCCACATCAGGGCACATTTGAGCTGATTTAGTTATGTGTATATATGAAATGTGGAGACGAAGGACTACTTTAAATTACAATAAGCACACATAGAGAAGGAGTGGCAACTTTATATATTGTCTTTGAATGAAAAGAGTCAAGCTAGCAAGTAACTTCAAGTCTGTTTAGAGTGTATCTTTCAGAGTTTTACAGCTATAAAACTGTTGAGGAAGTCCAGTTCAACCTACGGCTCATGTAACATGTTTTACTGCTACACGGACAAAAAGTGGTAAAGGCTACATTTATATAGCACTTTAGTCTAAACTGCTGTACAAGGTCTTTGCTCCTCATTCCTCCATTCATGCACACACTCGCATACCGATGGCGGCGAGCCACCAAGCAGGGCGCTGACCTGACCATCAGGAGCAGTTTGGAGTTCAGTGTCTTGTCCAAGGATGCTTGGACATGGTCAAAATAGTTTTCTGATGTCTTAACTGCAGAAAGAGACCGGATCATCTGTCAGAGAGCTGAGAATTACCGCTGTCACAGATGATGAGGAGCTCAAAAGACAGTCTAAAAAATGGTAACTGTCAGCAAAAATCCTTCTGACTGCTTCAAAGAGCCTGACAGGGGAGTGTGTGACAAGTGTGTGATAGGCTACACAACGGTGGCGAAGTATTTCATATTTTACTTTGTCGTCTTATAATTTAAGTCATCTTATATTTGGACCAATTTGGTAGATTTCTTCTCTGTGCAACCTGGACTCAAGTAGATCTATATTATCTTACTATTCTATGTGTGAAAAACGGGAGAATCCCTTTGCCGCAAACCAAATATTCCTAAATATTTCATGTTTTCTATGTTAAATGGTAGCCATTCCCATTTGGGTCACCAAATAAATAAAAGATGAAAGAAATCCTGCAAATTTAAGATTTATATCTGCACTGCACCTTTTAAAAAGCATTTAAAATGTTGGTATTGTTTTACTTATGAGACAAAAAAAAAACAAGAAGTAAAATGTCCTGTATTCTTCATAACATTATTTAAACACAAATTACCACAAACAAATGTTACCAGCACAGAGCAAACACTGAGCTAAGCTAACGTTAGCTAGATAATTGTGACAATGGTGGTCTCTTTTATGGTTTCTTGAATATTCTGGGGTTCACTTAGGCTATTTTACTGTAACAATACAGAGTATCCTGTCCTTTGTAAAGCACTTTGTAGCATAGCATTTGCTAAATTGAGGTAATTGTTACAAGACTCACTCAGTTTGTGCTATTCACCTGCTAGTCAAGCAACTTAGCAATAGAGGAGTAGGTTAAAGCTGCTTTAGATTTTGTTGGTTTTGGAGGTTGGTTTTGTCCCTTGTGGACAAAAGTGGCAGTGTTTCCAGCATAATAATCCCAAAATATAATGTGAAAAATATAATTATCTAAATAAAAATCTCCTCCTGCTTCTTTTTAACTGGCTAATATACTACTCACTATAACTTTGCCTGTGAAAATGTAAACACAGGCTTTTTCATCTGCATCTTTTAAAGGAGAATCCAACCTGGCAACTAAACAGAAATGGGCAGTTTTTTCGTGGATGGTCTTGTTAACTTACTTACATACAGAGGCATTAGTAATAATTTGAGACTGTTTCATAACCAGTTAAAAACTCCTTCCAGTATCTTTAACTGAGAGTAACGCTGCAATCACAATGTAATGAGACAAATACATTAGGAGACGGGAAGACATGCAGCCTTCAACCTGCATGTCAAAAAGCGCAGACAGATAGTCAGGTCAGTATACGGTAGGTGTTTGTGTGCACAGTTTAATTTAAAACCAACTAGACTGAAATTTGTGTAGAAATTGATATGCAGAATCAAAATTAATATTTCTTAGTGATTCCTTTGAAATTGTAATTTTGAAATCGATTCTTATCTGGAATCAGTTCTCGATGCTCAGCCTTACCAGTGGTGGTACAGTATGGCGCTTTGCAATTTGTCTATATATGCTGTCATACTCAGTGGCGTTATGTTTGGGGTAAATAAAACCCCAGAGACCAGCTCAAAATCATATTTATAAACAGTTCTTGTAAAATTAGGAGATGCCAGGAAGTATTAAGCTGCTAAAAATAATACTGAGGATGCTTTTTTTTTTCTTTTTACTGTTATAGAGGGCCCAGGGTTTTTAAGAGCCCAAACAGAACATTAGGGTTAATAACACATCATAAATCCCTGCAGCACTAACCTGCTAAAAAGGTGTCACAAGACTGCTCCTCACTCACACTTCTCATGTCTCACATTATGAATCATGCTTTACAGTAAATGTGTCAGAGCTGAACATAAAAACAGAAAACGCCAAACAATTATGGTAAGTGCATGCACTGCAGACTGGTAACACGATGCCCACGCACTGATAACAAGGTAATGTGGAGGAAATGTGAGTGATAGTGAAAGGGTCGACACTGTAGGTGGTGTAGCCTTCTGCTTCTTATATACACCGAGCTATCAGTCTGAGCAGGACCATCCATATCACAGGCGCGCAATGAGTCAAAGTCACTTTCTTGAGGGGGAATCATCCATTGGAATCCTGGATTTAGGGGAGTTTCTTTATTAATGTTACACTTTTTCTTCTTTTCTCTCTCTTTTTAGCTTGAGGAGCTTAAAATAAGTGAAGCACCGCTGCTCGCACAGTGTGACAAGTGGAGAGCCTGGAGAGATTACTTTTTCACCGCTGTCTACAATAACGTAATATCGTAGCTTCTTACCCTTCGACCTCGGGGCTACACTTGTCACTCTCACCTACTCACACTGAAAGACGTGGCTGTAATATATAAGAAGTCTAAAATGTTTGCATTTTATTTTACAGTACACTAATAACACAGTAGTAGCAAAAAGACTACTACTTTGTATCACATTAGACAAAATATAGAAATATGTTATTTTTTAGACCCTTATTAGACTTCATGAGGGAACAATTAGGGACACAACAAAAACTGTGCTGTAAACTAAACTGTATTGTTTCCCAGTGTTATTTGTCTTTATTAGAGGGACATTTGGGACACATTACAACAGAACTGTATTGTAAACTTAACACATCCTCATACTTAACCGCCAGAAGAGGTCAATTCCCTTCACTAAAGCCCCGCCTCCAAACAACAACTGTCCAATCATAGCTTAGCAACCAGTTTGGTTAGGGTTAAGTTTTGAGCTATCTATCTACAGGACACCACCTATCAATAAACAGACATATCAGGTAGAATAAGCTGCTGGCACTTGCGCCCAACAGGCACGTTCTTCTAGTGAGGACAGGTTGGTAAACTAAAGTGTGTTATTTCCCACTGTTAGACCCTTTTTGGACTTGACGGGAGGGTAATTAGGGGCACACTGCATATCTGCTACTTCCCCTATTTAAAAACAATATGTGGACCAGATCTACTAATTAGAGGCCAAAATTATAAGTAGAGGAATGTTTTTCTATGGGCGACTGCACAGACTTATTGTGATACTGTCGGCAGATAATGTGATTTGATCAAAGCAAAAACGTACGGAACCAGCCAAAGAAGGTGTGTGTCCTTTAGTAGGTTTCATTTGAGCTTACAGTACAGTTCTGTTGTAATGAGCCATTAATTATCCTCTAATGAAGCCTAATAAGGGTCTAACAGTGGGAAACAATACACTTTGGTCGATGGTACAGTTTTGTTGTAATGTGCCCCTAATTACCCTCTTAAAAGTCTAATAAAGGGTTTAATAATGTCAAATAAAGAACAAATTATTTCTAGTTTTGTCTAATTTAATACAAAGCACAGCTTGTTACGTCTTATCGTTGTAAAGATAAAGTGTAATGCTCAATCTGAGTAAGAGTTTAGCTGATCATACTGTTTTTTTCCTTCCTGACTTTATATTGTTGTGAAACTTGTGGCTGTTTTGTTTGTTTGTTTGTTTTGTTGGAATACAGTGAGGGAAGTTTGGTTTGGATCGGTCGGAGTAGAGGATGAATGGTTGTTATGATGGAGGGTGATAGTCTCCAAAAACATAGTTGTTTTTTTTCTTCCTTATTGCCTGTTTCCAAGGTCAGAAACAGCACAGACAGCAGAAACCATTAAATGAGCAATTCAACTTCACATATAAAAAAACTAAACTTGTGCATGAGTTTTTTTCTTCCTGTCTAATTCTTTTCACAAACCACTGTTATTCTCTTGAACTGGTAATCCATCACACTTCAGAAAAAAAGGAGACTACTTGCTTTCTTTTCAGGAGTAAACATACAATCTGAGCTGTTGTGCTTTATGGTTATTCCAACCTTGCTCCAGGCTGCCTGTGCCGTGGTACAATGTCTAACTACCAAAAAATGACTCACATGCCTGAATTGCTTGATGAGGTTCACAGGTCAAGTAACAAAAGGCCATCTGAATTCTCACTCAGATTGCGACTGCCCTTTTCTCCGCCTGATCCATAGCAAGTAGCAGAGATGGGGAGGTATCTCACAGGGCCATTACTATGAGGCTTATCAGATAGCTCATCAGCTATGGGCAGATGAATGGCATTCACCGTAAGCAAAGCCGGAGATGGAGACCTTAAGATATTAGCCTAAATGATGGCCACTATTTCCCCCAGCAGAGGATAAGGCTGTTTGGTAGGACTGGAGCAAAAGAAAGGCAACAACAGCAAAAACAAGAAATGGCTGCAGAATAGTTTGGCATTTTTAACCTCGTATATTTTGACAGTGATGGAAGGATACTGCATGTGCTTAAGTACAATGCAATAAAAATGTATGTTTAGAATAGTAGGCATAAATTTGAAGGAGAAATCTGAAATCAATTTACTGTAATGAATCATAAAATTAGCACTATATGTCATTAGAGACTAAAGACGTATGCTAAGTTGAAATGCTCACGTTTCTGCCAACAGCACCACGGCCACGGTGTCCTGCTGTGAAATTTCTATTTCAGTCTGTAACTTGTGTTATTGTTTGCCTGTTTCACATTAAAATTAATGCTGAATGTTCTCCGAATGAGTTAGTGTCTGTTTACAAGAAATCTTTGATAATCTTTTAGAGGAAGTAGATGTTTATAATGGTTAAACTGAGCAGTAAGTTAATGGAGTCTAGCAGGCCGTAAGACAGGTAGTCACTGTCACTGTCCAACTCCAGAGTATGTATTTTCAGAGCAGTGGGGTTTTGTTTTCAGGATAACAGGCTTAGCTTTACATCAACAGACAAATGACAGTCAAAACCAGCTGATCAACTCACAGTGTAGGACTCCTTGTCGCTTGTTTTTGTCATATTACACTGTTGCGCACATCTTGCTCTCCTGCAGTGATCCTGCATCCTGCCTGAGCTTCAAGTCTGGGGAGGAGAAAGCGAAAGTAACATCTCTCAGATTGTACATTAAAAAGGATTTCAACTTATTTAATATACCGTCCAACTCACTATTTGGACTGTTATACTCATTTTTGGACATGCAGTTGTTACATATTGTTTCATCAAATGCAGTTTGGACAAAAAAACAAGAGTACTGAAATGACTGCAAACAGGAATTATGAATAACAAGACTCTACAGAGTCTACAGCCACACTAGCATCTCTGTTTGGCAGTACTAAGGCACAGCAGGACATTGAGCTAAATGCGAACATCAGCATGCTAACATGCTCATAACGACGATGTTAACATGCAGAGCGGGGAATCTACTTTGAAAGCAAAGTTTTGCAAGCTACCAATTACTTCACACTGGAGGAAGTTTACCTACAGCAAAGCTACCCTAGGGATGAGCACAGTTTGGTTAACTAAAGCTAGTTCAAAATACTTGTGATCAGTGGTTCTTAATGTATTTCTTTTGAAACAAGGAAAAACAACAGCATGACAAAGTAAGAGCTGAGAGACAGAACAGATGGAACAGAAACTAACTTACATAATGATATGGCTCAGAGTGAGATTGGCAACAAAATAACTGAGATGACAGACAGAGCATGTATATAAAGAACTTCACTGGCAGATGTGCAGGGTATGAAGTGTTGCATATCACAGGTCTAGATGATTCTTACAAAGCCGATATGTTATCATATTTGTTGTCAGGGTCCGTTAGTGAAGGAGATGGAATTTGCCAACTTAGTATGATATTTCTCCACCTGGTTGGTGAGCCTAAAAGAGAGGCCCTTGTGTGCTGCCAAAATACCAAGCTGGGAGAAGTACACCCTGGCTGGTGGCAGCATGATTACCTTCCATTCTTTGACTGTGAGCTTTCTCCCCGGCATAAGAGATGTCCACCTGCCCTGCAGGGAGGGCTTTTAGATGGAGAGGATCACCCAGAACAAACAGGCTTGGACAGAATGGGATGTCTAATAGGCTTGGGTGGTATAAAGGTATTACGGTCTACCGGGGTATTAAGAAATCCCAACGGTATGATTTTCAATAACATCATTATAAATACAGATACTCCTATTTCTACTAAACTGATATGGAGATGCTGTACTGTAGGTGTGCAGCACACACCAGTAGGGGTCACTCTCTCTACTGGTGGAAAACTAAACTGAGAAACATCTGGGAAGCGCCTGGGGTATACAGTTGGTAAAAAATAAAAATGCCTCTGCCCTCGGAGTATTTGGTATAGTCCTGGTGATAAGGTAAGCTAACAAACACTGCAGACTACTGACTGAGAATGAGTGTGTGCTGAGTGAAGGAAAAGCGTCAAAAAGTGTCAAAACAGTGTACGGTGTGGGAACGGAAAGCTCGACAGTTAGCAACAGTAACTAAGGAGAGCAGGGCTTAGCAAAGGTCAATTCATTCTATGGACACCATGAATGTCTGTTTAAGATTTCATGGCAGTCCATCTCATGGTTATTGAGATATTTCAGTCTTAACCAAAGAGGCGGACCAACGCTGCCAGCATGGCTAAGAAAAACGGTTCAGCTTCATAAAGTTGACCTCTGGCTCCGTGAGGCTCAGATGTTCCAAGAACTAGTGTATGAAACATATTTATACATTCCTTTCTTCTGTCCGCTGGACAAAATATTATCCTGCATGGTGACGACCTTGGGCAGTTCAGACACACACTGGAGGTGTGTGGGGATTTCATTCTCCTGAGTCCTCTCCCACATGGGACCTCCAACATAAAGGACCTTTATTAAAGAAGTGTGTTTTATTAAGAATATATTCCTACAAGGGGGGCTCGTCTATCATCATGGCTGTGCAGAGGTCCATTATTACAGCAGAGTTATCGCTCCTGTCCCTGGTAACACTGCAGTGTTCAAACGGCTACTATAAGGAAGAGTTATGGTGACCAAGACAGAGAGATATATTACAGCCAAGCATCACATGATGAATTACTGCTTTGCCTGGGCTTATTTGTTGGTACTTAGGGTTGGCTGTGATATATACCAAAAAGCTGTGGCCTGATACAGAGGCGGTTTGAGGTAGTCTGTCAATGTAGTTGGGTATCAGACAGGCCAACAAGCTAAGAGAAAAGGGAAGGTGAGGGTGAGAAAAACAGAACATAATGTTCAGATTATTTTTGCTTCTAACATATAAGGTGTGCGCCATCCTCTTATCCCATCATCCATCACTACACCATGAAGAGAGTGTACAACCCTTTAGTGGGGATTCATGAATATGTCCTTTTTATTAGGGCGTGCATCTGAAAAATATCTTCAGTGTATGTAGATTTCCACACAGCAAAGCACTGGATAATCAGGATAAATAAGTGTGGAAAACAGACAGGTGGATGTTAGAGTTGATATCCCAACTTATATTGAATAATGTACTTGCAATGTATTTCAGAATATACCAATTACTAGTCAGGGTTCCTTCATATGATTCATGTACACCATGAATTATTCACTAACTCTGTTTCAATTGCACTTATTTATCAATGGACCAATTTTTCCTCCTTAACCAAATGTTTTTGGGGTTTTTTGGCGGCATTTGGGCTTACCTTAAAACTTCCTGCATTTCCACATCATTTTTTTTAATGCACAGAAAACAATTTACATTTACATTGTTTTTAAAAATGTCCTTTCTTTTCAAGATTTATACTTCAACTTAGTCTTTAGATCATTTCCACTGGTGTACTTCTGTTCAAATTGAGCCCATTTGTAACTTATGCACCTGTGAGCTATAAATATCAAATTACCTTAGAATTAACAGCGCCTGCTTTACAACTAGTGATTTCCCCTTATATAATGCAGCACAAATGAGAATAAAATCAGAAATAGCTATGGGTTTTCTATCACAGATATGTGACACTGATCGGGTGCAAGGAGATTTAATCATATATTTGTTAAGGTTATTTTCCCATTTGTTGTATGCCCATCTGTTTTGTTTATTTTATTTTGGGTTTTTGTGTTGTTGTTTTTTTGTTTGTGTCATTTGTCTGTGCTTTTTTTTCTCTTTTCTTTTTATTTCTTTGCAAGGCAATGGAGAATTGTATATAGTTTGTGTTTATGGGAATGAAAACTCCTGTATTTCAAGTTCCGTGCATGAGCTATTTTTGTTTAATTCAATAAAAAGTTGATCACAAAAAAAGAAATAGCCATGGGCCAGAAGAGAAGAGCAAACTTTGGAAGAAGAGATTACGCTGATGGAAGAGGAGATTAAAGACAGGCAACATGTATTATTCACTGGACCAAATAGTGGGCTGACAAACAAAGACAAACACATAGTTTGGGACTGTACTGCAATTAATACACTGGAATACACCAATTATTATCAGCTTTTAATCATTTCTTTACCACATGTGAACATGATAGGTCATAAATAAAGTTAACCAAGGTTTACTGTTGGTAGCGGACAGGAGGTCTGTGAAACACACCACCAGTTGAGCTTGAAGATCAAGCGACTTTGCCAGTCAAGAAAGTTGAGGAGAACAAACATTTCACAACAAAATGTAGAAGCTGTGTTCATTATGCTTTAAATGTAACCTTGAAGATGAATTACAATATATTGGCATGCAGTGTATATATATCTTGAGTCTGTATATTCAAGTCTATTTCCAATATAATTTCATTTTTTTTAAATTTGTACATGTAAGAGAAGAAGAAGAGTGCTAGAGAAGCACTTTCTTGGGTTTTATAATACACTACCAATCAGCA
>JAJHUR010128297.1:795-15288 GCA_027495735.1 Lutjanus campechanus
TTTGTCTTGTTGGCACAGTGTCTACTTATATCATCTCATTTTCCACCTCAAGGAGCACCAACGAGACACGTGATGGTGCAGGGCGCGCTGCTGACATGTGCAGGGCTGGAGCTGGAGAAGCCACGACTCCACAGGCAGCATGTTGATCTGCTGAACGTGAACATGAGCCATATTGTGTGAACAGCTGTTCTGCACAATAAGACACAGCAGAACGGCCTCCATTTGCCCCCAGACATTAGCTCCAGCGACCCTCATCCACATACTGTCATACTGTCTGTCCTGAGCTGTGTGTGTGTGTGTCTGTGTGGTTTATGTGGATCTGCTCTCACCTGTGAAAAAAAGGTAAACTGGCTGAAAAACTTTTTTTTTTTTTTTTTGTTCATTACAACAAGTTATAAAATAAATTATAATCTGCTGTTGCAGTTAGCTTTTAATAGCACTTTCTTTGATTTATCTTATTATTATAGATTCTGTCTGTTCCCTTTCTTCCCTTTCTTAAAGGGACAGTTCACCCCACATAATTTTCCTCGTACTCTGGTGCTGTTTATCCATCTCGATAGTTTTGGTGTGAGTTGTGCGAGTGAGAGTTAGTTTTAGAGATATCAGCCATAGAGATGTCTGCCTTCTCTCCAATATAATGGAACTAGATAGCACTTGGCTTGCGGCGCTCAGCCGGATGCTGTTAATACTGTTTTTACATCTCATGCTGTCACGAGCACGAGCCTCTCGTCCATGAGTAGATGCATGCTTCCTTTTGCATGGTGATATGGTTGGCACCAGGGGTGTCTCTAGAGGAGAAGCATGGGGGGCGGGGGGGTGGGTGGCCAATCTAATTGGCCACCTTAAGTGCCACCCCATTATCCTCAAGCATGATTGGTTATCTGCACAGTGGGAGGAGGGACATTAATTTTAATCAGCTGTTTGCTAAGTGTTTTCAAATCTGCAGTGTTTTCTTTTGTATGTAGCCTACTTTCTTCTTTTTTTAAAAGGTACATTTATGGTGCTTTTCCATTGTTTAGTATGGCTCTACTCAACTCAGCTCTACTCAGTTTTGGTACCAGGCACTTTGTTTTCCATTACAGTGCAGAACAGTCACTGTTGCCAGTGGCTGCATTATTTAAATATGGCAGGTTTGATTGCCATGTCGGATGTCGCACTTGTGACACTTCTAGTGACGATACCCTTGGACCAATCAGTGGGAGTGTTTTGAAGTTTAAAATTTAAAATTTTTCAAAAGCGAGTAGAGTCAAGTACATCAAGCCGATACTACACAGTGGAAATGTACCATTAGCCTACCTAAATTAATAAATGATTAAAATAGTGAAACATAAAAATAAAGGTATTTTTCATGATGCACTGTGGAGAATAAATTTAGGAGTCTCACAGCCTGGGGATAGATGTGCAATGGAGGTACAATTTCCTTTTGAGGATTTAAACAATAAAGTATGGAAGCTTTATATTATATTTGTGTGTTGTTGTGTTGTTAGTTTGCTTATTTAGCTTTGAAATACAAATTTTAAACAGAGGAATAAGAAACTGTAAGATGCTGCAATGCTAGTATTTAAAGTAGATATGAGAAATGGTACATTTATGTACACGTATGTGAATGCCACCCCTGCATAAGTCAGTGCAGCACTTGGGCCACCCCTGTCAAAAAAGTCTGGAAATGGCCCTGGTTGACACATCTAGTTCGGTCGATAGAAAATAGTTCCTACATGAAACTGCTCACAACAAGGTGTATGGATTATCTTGAGTAAGAGGGTCATGATTTCTGGACAGAGACACTGCTGATGAGTTTTTCAAATGTATTGTATTGAGTGCCACCCGATTCCATTATACTGGAGAGATGTCAGACATCTCTACAGCTCATATCTCTACAACTTTGCAAAAAGTATCTAGATGGATACATAGCACTACAAGTAAGAGGAAAGTATTTTCTGGGTGACCTGTCCCTTTAAACAAACAACTATTGATGTTCTTGTTCTTGTAAGGACCCTCTCCAACTGAAGGACCCCAAGGGCTGATGAATGGAAGTCAGAAACACAAACCCCAAACATGTGAGTGATGCTGTTCTTGGCAAACTGAGCTTGCTGAGATTAAACAGTTGCATTAAACAGTTACATGTTTTGTCACATTCTCTATGTGTGTGTGTGTGTGTGTATCTGTATATAGTCATTCGATCAGTGAGAAGTTGAATCAGTCATATCCAGTCCAGGGAACATGTTGAAGCTCAGCCAAAACACTGAGGCCCAGTCTACAGTCCTTCCCCCTTTTTTTTGCCTACTCTTACTCACATGACCTACATTCTGTGTGAATACACACACACACACACACACACACACACACACACACACACACTCTCTCTCTCTCTCTCTCTCTCTCTCTCTCTCTCTCTCTCTCTCTCTCTCTCTCTCTCTCTCTCTCTGGTGGGTTCTCAGAGCTCTGGTATTGACTGTGCCCACAGTTGAGCTGTTCTCTTGAATGAACTGCAGTGCTCTAATGTGCTGCACTTATCTGAGCCTCCACAGTCCTGTAAGCCCGCCAGCAGCCACAAAAGATGCTGAGCCCGGTGGCTCCATGCCCAGCCTGCACTATTTTACCCTCTCTGCTTTACATTCGCTCACTGTCATGGCCTACATACAGTACACACACACAACACACACAGAGCTGTAACAAAGGTCATGACTGAGGAAGTTCAATGATTTATTGATTGTGAAATCGAAGGTGGAGGATGCATGGATGTAGGACTGATGGAGGTCATCTCGTCTTCAGAGTCTGAGGCTCCATCGAGTCCCCCTGGGGTCCCTGAAGAGAGACAGACAGAGAGAACAGACAAGAAAGGGGACAGAAAGGAGGGAGCATGGAACTAAACCAGACTGAAGAAGAGAAGATTGATTCTGTGGGTGGAAAAGCTCAGGTGAGGTCTTGTACCTTAAAGGGACAGTTCACCCTAAAGTCAAAAATCCATATTTTACCTCTTACTTGTAGTGCTGTTTATCCATCTAGATTTTCTAGAGTTTTGAAGATATCTGCCGTAGAGATGTCTGACCTCTGTACAATATAATGGGACTAAATGGCACTGTGCTCAAAGCACCAAAGCTACATTTGAAAATTTCAAAACCAGTGTCTCTTTCCACACGCCTTGTTGTGAACAGTTTCATGTAGTAGCTATTTTCTTTCTGGTAAAAAGAAAGTAGTAGTGGAAGATTACAAAGTAAAAAGGAAAGAGCAAAATTCCTACATGAAACTGCTTGTAACAAGGTGTATGAAAGAATACACTTGAAAATTTCAAAACTAATGTCTCTTTCCAAAAATGTTCTTCCTAATAGTAATAAAGTAGTTCCGGCAGATTCAACGGCAGAAAGAAAGTAGTTCTTACATGAAACTGCTCACAACAAGTTCTGAGTAACCAGGTCATGATTTTGAAGAGATGCTGGTTTAGATTTTTTTTTTTTTTTTTTTTTAGTCCCATTATATTGGATATAGGGCAGACATCTGCATGGCTGATATCACCAAAACTCTGTAACTCCCACCAAAAAATCTAGATGGATAAACAGCACTACAGGCCAGGGGGAAAATATGGATTTTTAATTTGGTGAACTGTCCCTTTAAATCATACCGCATACAATAGAATCACCTTTACTGATACTGGTCTTGAAGTAATACCTCCAAAAGAAACCCAAAGAATAGAATAAAACTAAAATGAATTCTGACCTTTAGCTGAAGCGAATGATGAGGCTACAACAGTCTGACTTACACACACAAAAAAAAAACATCTGCAAGAACACACTGTCTGTTGAAACACAGTAAATCTGGAAGAGCCTGACTTGATCTGTCCAGGATGCATGACTGTTCTTTATTTTTTTATTGTTATCACACAAGTTTGGGACTTCAACTACATCATTGCTGGGGTCGAATCCAAATTTGTAAACCAAGCTTTAGCATGATCACCATGACCAGACAGGAGAACACATCTGCAAATTGTCAAAAAAGTCAATGAAACAAAAATCTGGGTGGAAATCTGATCCCCCCCCCCCCTTTTTTTTTTTTTTTTGTTACAAAAGCTTTTTCTGACCTGTGCTTGTCACAAGTGGACCTCAGTGGAAAGTAATGAGTGTAAAACATTAAAACACAGGTTAGCATGACATTTACTGAACACATTCATGCTTCAAGGAGATAAATCCTTTGACTTGAACGACCTTGTGACCTGTCCTCTGGTGCCACCCTGAGGACAAACCTAACTGTAAAGTTGAAAGGTGACATGAGTCCCTTAACTAAAACTTCATAGATGCATCAGAGTGCTAGACAAGACACATTTGTTCACTTAAGCTTATTATTTTATAAATGAACTGTTGATTAATGCGTATTATTTTAATAGCTCGTATTAATAGCATCATTACAAACTATAAAATAATATATAAACTTACATAGTTAATATGATCAACATTAGTAAATAATTATTAGTTGCCTGTTAATTAACTGTTAGTTAATGCTTATTACTGCATTAACTAATGACAATTAATGTGCCCTTATTGTAAAGTGTTACCCAAATGCATCATGTATGGATTTTACTCTTTATGATATGTTACAGTTACACCAACCACCAACAATTGTGATAAATGCACAAGGTTTTCCTACGACTATTTTCACTGCTCATCCAAAACTTATAATTCACTCATACTTGAGAACTGATACAAAACTGCAGTTTGAGGAGTTTTGGATTATTTCTTTTCAGTTATGCTGGAAAATATATTTTAAAAGATCAAAATGTTATCAGTATTGTTAGTCTTAGATTTTGAAGGCTTTTAGAAGAGCGGTAAGTGTTTGTTTTGACCTTTGACCTCCAAAATCCATTATCTCTCATGATAAATACCAGACTGAGAGATTTATGCATTTATTAATTTATCTTTTTAAATATGAAACAACACCAAAATGTGCATTTTGTCAAATGTATTTATATATATGTTAATATGCAGCCATTGTGTGTAGTAAACTGTAATGACTGCATAAATTCACAACAGTATTTTTCTGTAGGATAATACCCATCAGTGATATGATTCAAATTTTAGATTCATCTAGAATCACTCAGAGTGAGAAACAGTTCAATGTATTTTATAAGATTATAAACATGTTATTTTAACATTAATAACAAATTTCTACCAAGAATCATCACAAAAATAATCATATCCTATGTGAAAAGGCTGGAATTAAGTAGAAAAATATAACCCAAAAAAGTTGGAAACAATGCTGTTTGTAATAAGTGAGAGTACTTTGTTTCAACTTTTGAGAGCTTTAACACAAACATTCAGTGAGTTATAGACAAAATGTGTTACAACTGTCCCTGGCCTCCCCTATGTTATTGTAGTCTAAGTAATAAATTATTTGCATTTTAATGTTGGGAAATTGGAAATCGAGACCACTTATGAGACAATGATAGTTGCCAAGCAACCAAGATGCATCTCCAACAGTGCATAAGTAACAATATAACAGTTTCCATGTGGTCAGCATGACCGCCTATGGTCAAAATAGGTAAAATTACCACATTTTCTTTGCCTTTTATGACATTTATATAAAAAACATTATAAATGAAAATACAGACACTTTTAGGAATCTTTTTTTGGCAGGACATGATTTGTCCCAATTGTCAAGAATGGGTGAATTATACAGTATCAACATTTTGTAACAACAAGCTAACTAAGTCCTCCACATACAAACCGTAGATCTGTCACCTCTATAACCTGTTTCTAACCCCCCACCTTCTGTTAGCCTCACTCTGAAGAAATATGAAGACTTGTCTGTCTGACCTGCTTGGACAGACAGACACAGTGTTGTTGCACTTCACCTAAAGAACAGGCAGACAGCAGCACCCAGAGTTCCCATTCCATTTATTAGATATGTTTATAAATAGACACACTCAGACACATATGTTGAAAGTATAAAAAAATACAAGATTACTAGACGTTTTAGTGAGGTCTCTTCTTCATTGCCTTTGACACGTTATTTTAACTTGAATGACTGACAAACATGGAAAATTCATTTATTTTTTCTTACACAGCATAGTAGTTTTCACTTTCACAAGTCCATTCATCGAGCAAGTTACTATCATCAATGTCATGTTAAAATGAGATCAGAGCATAGAAAAAGAGTCACATGCAGCAACTTTTCACTGAATCTGTACAGCATGTCCCATCAGCCAAACAGGTGGAACTCAGTGAAACAGATTTTCAAATATATATTTATGTGCTTCAAGTTTCACTGGACTTTGTCTTACAAACTCTAAGGAAAGCTCATATCACAAGGGAAAAAGTTGATATGGAGAACAATGATTAATAATGGGAGAAAACAGCTTATTCAACCTTTACTGAGGACTGATTGACAAATGCTCCTTCACATCTTCCAGATATGTTGTCTCACTTGTCAAAAGGGGTCAGTCGAACCATTTTTAAATAGTTTGGATATTAGCATAACTTACAATATGTTCCAGCGAGTGTCAAATCATCATCAGTGTGCTGGCAGGAAATTTGGGATTAAGAACAACACAAAAAAATGAAGAAATGTTCTGTATCTGGAGACATGAGGCAACATGGCTAAGTTGCATTGATAAATGTTGCTAAAACTTCTGCAACCAATGAACAATACAATGGTTCTGATTGGCTAAAACTGAAAAAGGACAATATAAATCACACATGTAATAAACCTAGTGCAGCACAAATACACAACTAATGTCTTCTTCAAGCATTTATGTACCATATAGCTACTGTGCCAAATCTGGCTCACCTTGTTCTAAGGACAATAACTCCTGCTGCTAATTCATATATTTTTTATTTGTAAATATATCTAAAAAATACAACTTCAGCTTATAGGAAATTGCATGATTTCTCAGTATTATACCAAGTTTTGTTTTTGTAGTAGATAACTCTCACTATTCACAGTGTTTAAAACTGAACAGTACAGGCCAACACCTACTGTGTGGCTGGTAACTGGCACCATGTCAATATCCATTGTGGAGGTCACGTTCAAGTCCAGTAGTGCACCAGTAATTCTGCAGTGTAGAATTAAAAGAACTACTGAATTTAGCCTCCTTCAAAGTACATCATTAGACTCAAAGAGGAAAACGTTAACTCTCTGTATAGTACTTCTAAGCAACAATAAGATCTTGTGTCGGTTTTTTAGTAGATCTTTCAAGTAGCACAACTGTCTCTTTTTCTGTTTTCATTATTTTCTTATGATGAGGATTTACGTTGCAACCAAAACTTTTACATTTTATCTAAATTTTAACAAAAAACTTTCTCTACAGGTGTGTATAATATAATATAATATAATATAATATAATATAATATAATATAATATAATATAATATAATATAATATGATATAATATAATATAATATAATATAATATAATATAACAGAGACAACTCCTACAGGAATGTGGTACTTAACTCATGAAGCAACTTTGCATAGAAAGTATTTACGTAGCTAAGAAAATAATGTGTAATATTTTCTGCCTGATATACCATTAAAGTCACATATGAAAAATAGTCATGTTGTACTCACAGAAACTGACTCTCTCATTTAAAGAGGTTAAGTTTAGAAGAACATACAGAATGCTAATGATTGGAAAAAATTAAAACACCAGAATGTCAGTTTAGTTAATCCCCACCAAAGGGAATCTGTCGTAACAGTAAATGACCAGTATGCCGATAAATGACTTGTGGTGGATAAAAAGTATGTACTTGTTAAAAAGGTTAAAATAAATAATGCACTGTACTCATTCTGCACCTGACAGGAAATATTCTGAGAAAGAATAATACTGACCAAGCAGACATGAATATATATAATTTTGATAACAAAATACTTATCTACAAATGTTTGTAATTGGATTGATATATAAATATGTGTAACAATATATATGTATTTCTATACATATATATTTACAACAAAAGGTGCACTTAAATTATGTCATCGAGGAGATGCGGGGTGCCTACCCAGTCCAAAGTCCTGGGCTCTGAGGCAGCCATAATCATGCACATAAACTGTTTACCGGTCCTCTTATCAATAGGATAAATAGTTGTGGGTGTGAACCTTCTGTTACTTTCCACAAACTCACAGAGCTGCTGATACACCTGTGGGTACTCATGGCGTAGGAAAACCCCTCGAATCCTTAACTCCCGTTGTATATTGATAAAACAGATTTCCCTGGCCTTCCTGCCTTCTTCTCCCTCTTTGTCGATATCTGCTGTTCCTGGGGGTGGTGTGAGGATCAGCGTTTCCATGTCACTCTCTTTCTTGTGAACCTTCCTCTCAGGGCTGAAAGAAGCCAGTGCTACCTTTGCATATTTTCTGACAGTTGGAGCTTGGTTCCTTGGTGATGGCCCGTCAGGCAATTGATCACCGACAGCAATAGATACATTCAAGATGAAACATTCGTTTGGGTCATACTCTTTACCAGCCTCCTGCAGCTCCTTACAGTACTCCCCTAGGTTGTCCTTGAAGCTTTCAAGCTCTCTGAGGGACAGGTACGTAGGAGACATAAGTAGACTATCCAGGCCATACTGCAGGAAGTTACTGGATGATGCAGGGTTTGGAAAACCAAGGAAGAGAACTCCTCTACCTCGAGAAAGGTAGCCAACTTTGGCAATACGAGAGAAGGCTTTGTGGACTTCAACAGTCTCTCGGCAGTGTTTGATGATATGACGACATGTGCTGCCAATTCTTCCATACAGGCAGCTTTCTTTATGAATGTCCCAGTCCTCCCTGCGACAGTTGCGGGAGCAGTAGTAGGTGTAGCAGCTGTGGCAGGATTTAAAGTATAGGCAAGCATTGAACAGGGTCTCTGTCCTCCGGCATTTGTTGTTAGAACACATCATTGTATCATCCTCATCTGGGCTCTGATCTGGGGAGCACTCATCTGCACTCTTCATTGCATCACTGGCCCCGTCCATGTCTCGAAAGGCATCAGGATTCATTCTTATTGAGGTTGGCTGCTTGTCGAGAGGAGGTGGTTCCTCTGTACCTGCCTTCGAGCTCTTCCTGGACAGAGATACTGCCTCTTCCTCATCAATTAACTTCTTTAGTTGATCCAGAATGTCCTCACTTGCCCTTCTACTGGGTGGCTTGTAATCAGTAACAAGGTCTGCCAGAAGCTCATCAAGTTGTTCAAGGCTTTGCTGTAGTGAGGCATTGTCATGTGACTTCTCTTTGGTTGAGCTTTGAAAGTCTCCGTGAGACATTTCTGGACCCTCAGTGCTTCTGGAGTCAAGAATGTCCCAACTGGCAGATCGTCCTTCAGCCTTATTAAGCTTCCCTGGTCGAATGTCATTATCAGTGATTGTTATCTCGGGAGTCACAAACCAGAGTTTACTAGCAGTGCTCTTTGACGTCTCTGTTGGGCTTTTGTCAATTAGTGAGTTATCAGACATTGATAAGGCTGCATAGCGTCTTGGTGAACTGGAGAGATTGACTACCACTGGTTGTGGTTTGTCATCTGTGGTTGCTGCTGCAGGCTTCCTGGACTCAAGAAGATCATCATAGCTCTGACCTCGCTGTACAGGTAGAGGTTGTTCCCTCTCTACTCGAGAGTTGAGAATATTGTCCCAGGACCTTGAGTAAGATTTGGAATCTGTGCCAATTCTTTGAGGTTCCACACATGGGTTGGCATACCAGGGTGCTAACACGGGCTCTTGACGGACTCTGGTTGGAGTGACTTGAGATACATAAGAGGCAGGATTGGTGGAATATCCAGATGCATCTGAGCCATACCAGTCATCTGTTTGTGCTGGAATGACTCTAGCATGTCTTCGGCCCTCTGTATAATACGCCCTCGCTGGGATATGATGCTCTGGTGGCATTGCATACATGTCGCTGGAATAATAAAACCTTGGTGGAGCAGTCTGGATTTGATAAGACCTCGGATCATCCCCATAGAATATTCTTGTTGGAGGTGTTTGTATGATGTATGGCCCTGGTTCATTTGCTGCATAAGGTTTGGGATACCCTGCCTGCACAGAGTACGGATAGGTCTCCATCTCAGGGTAATACGGTCTTGTAGCTACAGCATGCACCATTCGAGTCCTTGGATCTTGCACATATTGCACTTTTGGAGTATATGCTTGTCCTGGTGTGTAACGTTCATCATGAAAGTAAGAACTTGGTTGAGGAGGGGCAGTAGTAACATATCTCCCTGGATCATCTGCATAAAAGAACTTGGTTGGCACATTAGGACTGGAATGAGCTCTGCGTTCCCTACCATAGTAATCACTTGACGAAGGCATTCTTTGCAAGGGAATCTCCATGGGCTGTATGTAACTATTTGGCATGCTGCGGGAATATTGATAAGCTTGCCTGCTCTCTGTACCTAATGAGTCCGTGGGAGTTGGTGTTCTAGAGTAGGAGAAATGGCGTGGCACAGTCAGACTTCTACTCCCCCCACTGTGGTGCCTCTGCCAGGGTATGTCCATTTGAGGTGTAGCCTGTTTCCGTCCTGAATGATGTAATGCTGCGTCATCAGGTTTGATGTCCACCCGACACCTGACATGAGGACTGGTTGCTGGCTTATCCAGCCCTCCATCCTCAGGATGATCTGCAGCATAGTGAGGTGAATATTTACCACTGTCACCCATTTGAGGCTGCAATTTAATGGGATGGACTTCATGCATATGAGCCCTAGTTGCTGCATAGGAGGACTCCCTACGCGGTGATACTTCTGGCCTCCAGCGAGAGTCTCTTGGAGCCCTTTGGGACTCCCTGCCCTTCCTTCCCGAAGATGAGGACCCTTCAAAAGACACAGGGGTGAGACTGGTCTGGACTCGAGGGGCACTTTTTGACCTGGTCCTTCTTTTCTGTTCAGGGACAACTACCTCACTGGCCATATCTGCAGCCATTGGTTGAGGGGTTAACCTATGGCTGAAAATGTCCGGAGCAGAAAAGCGGTATCTCTGCTGGCGTCCCAAGGCATTCCAGGCAACATCTGGGTTAGCTGCATGCCTATCAGCCTTCCTGTATGGGGACTCCATTGAGTATTTGTGTGATTTGGGGTACTCCAATGACTTATAGTCAAAGGTGCGGCAGTGCCTCTTATTGACTTTGCTCTTACTGTCCTCCAGTGTGCTGTAATTTATAGAATCACATTGTTTGGAGGGTTGCAAGGACTTGTAGTGTGAAGAAATGGGGACCACTTTTATATCTCGATGCACAGTTGATACCAGTATGTCAGGCGGGTCTGTGCGTGTCATCTTAAAGGGACTCCTCTAGTTTTCTCCATCAAGTTGCTTTAATGTTGATGTTGCCTGGAGAGGAAAATAAAGAATTTCAGTCAGTGACATTAAGCCAGGCAATACAAATTTATTCTACCAGCTATGCATGGAGAGGAAACACGATTCTTTATGGATCACAAGTTAGGGTCTAGAGTAAAGTTTGGCATATTAAATTAAATAAAATTTAGAATATATATATTATTTGCAGTTTGGCAATGTAAAAAAGAGCTGTATTGCAAATTTAGTCCAAGGACTTTCTGCTTGTATTTATCTTTCATGTGGAAAAATGCTGACAGTCTTGTGCAATGGAAACTGAATTAATTTTGGTGTTATAATTCACTGGGTGGAGGGGTGATTTAAAAAAAAAGCTTTCTGGCTTCTTTAGCTGTAGGCAGAATAGAAAGCACAAAGTGCGTGTGAGTGTCCTTGAATGATATTTAGAGATGTCAGTATTTAGTTATGAGTTTATGCTGAAACATTAAAGAATTTCCACATTATGTTGTGACTGCAATTTTCCTGTGGCACAGAAAGTCAGTGTCAGTGATGTGATCTGCTTTATGTGAAAAACCAACAGGCCCTCCCCACACATCTGACCTTGACTGGGCAAAAGTAAAGTAATAATAACATAAAACTCAAAGTGGTTAAAAATGGGGGATCCATACAAATGTAATCTGTTTTCACATAAAACTGACCCACACTTAAAAGCTTTCACAGCTTCACAGCTTCTTCACTTCCAAAAACACCAAATACTCCTGGGGCTACTGAAGCTTGAAGGCTTTTGAAAGAAACAAACTATTCTGAGATCCCTCTCATATTTTTCTATTTGTCTCTCTCTGTAACAAGACAGTCATTTGAAGGCTAAAATAAGTTGCTCTAATGAGTTCTGACTTCATGCTGTCTTCAATGATGGCAACAGCATCAAAAGTATGGCCAAATATAAATACATGAGTCTAAATCTGTATGAAGGCATCTAGTGCTGGTTATTCTGACAAGTAATACAGTGGCTGTATTACTATACTGTACTGGAGGGGCAACTGCCCCCATGTCTGAAACAATGTTGCAGAAGTGCCATACTGGATACCCTATTGTAGATAAAACATGATAAATTCCCCTCTAGGGTGTCCTGCCAGTGGAAAAAATGTGATGGTTGCTTGTAAATGGTTAAATTGCTAATTACTTTATTGCAGGTTTTGCTGTTACAAGTTATCAAATTCATCACTTATTTCATTCATCGTGCCACATTTATACAGCTTTTGTATTTCACAGACAGAGCTAGAGAAATAAAAATAAATAAATAAATAAAAAGACAAAAAAGGGGAAAAAAGAGAGAAGAAAATGTATCCATGAACATACAGCTGAGTCTTAAATCATCAAACTGAGTCTGACTCAGTCTGGTTTTTGTAATGATAAGAAAGAACCAGTGTGTTCTTCAGACTGTGAAATGAGGTACCAGGCAGGATTGAAATCACAGTACAAATTCCTAGAACATAACTCTTATGTTAACCATTACAACTAAATGCTTAACCTCAACCATTAAACCTACACACCTTGAACCTATTCTAACCACACTGTCCCAAAATGTCCTCACTTTGCAAAAATGTCCTCACTTACAAGGTCTAACACTACAGTCCCAAATTGTCCTCACTTACAAGGTCTAACACTACAGTCCCAAATTGTCCTCACTTCCAAGGTCTAACACTACAGTCCCAAATTGTCCTCACTTCCAAGGTGTAAAACTATAATTGTACCTCACAAAGACAGTACACACAAACACACAACTACTGTGAATTCTGCCAGCTATTTTTTATTCAGTCTTAGTCCTGTGTCAATGACTTTTAGTCCATTTTTAGTGGACTAAAAGTCTTATCTTAGTCAAAGAGAACTTAGCTATTTTAGTCAATTTAGTCCATCCATCCATCCATCCATCCACATTACAGGTAAGGGCAATGCTACTTCAATGTTTTCTGCTTTGTCTCTTTAGGTTTGTGGTATTCTAACCAGCTATTTTATGGCTACATCACTTCCTTTCTGATAAAGCAATGCATTCTGTTTTTATTTGGCTTTTATTGCAGGCTGATATAGTCACAGTGTTAAATCACGTCTGTGCTGTTTCGCCAAAAAATAAAGAACATATTTAGCTAAGTTAATATTATACTGGACTATTTATCTCTATAAAGTTTAATTTGATTCAGATTAAACTGCCTAGTTGAATAGAGGAAGAGTAAAGTCAAGCTAAAAATATTCACATCATTTTGGCACTGTTGAAGCAGCAGTTTTCCAATATTTACTGACTTGAGGCCCTGTCTCCTCAGATTTCAAGTCTTCAAGTCAGCAGACAAGTCCAAGTAAAGTCCCAATGCCTTTTTTCTAAAAACAAGTCAAAGCCAAGTAAGTCTTATGCTCAGCAACAGGCAACATGATTCCAGATTCTGTCCACACTAAATCAGCTGATTTTCAAAAACATGTTAACATGTGAAAAAAAAAGTCCTTGCCAGAGTTTTCAGGTCACTTTTGTAAAAATGTCCATCCACACAAAAACGCCTCCACACCAGGAAAATGGTGAAATGATCAGCAGAAAACCAAACTGTGCATCACAGTTAACATCTGGTGAGCAGTGGACAACCTGGAGATCAGTTAAGTCTCTGCTCAGTCCTCTGCTCTCTGTCATCACCTACACTATACTTTAATACAACTGGACTCATCATTTGTGTTTCTGTTGTGAAATAAGTATAAAAAGAGATGTAATTACAACCTGTTAAAAAGGCAGTGAGCCAAAAAATCAATCAAATTATTATTTAATGTTCATGTCAGCCATCTGACAATATAACATACAGTAAAAATTACAGGTTGGAGACAGTGTGTCAGCAGTTATACTGTCATTAAAATGACAGATCACATGGAGGGTTAGAGGAGACAGAAAGTTTGCTTAATAACTGTGTCTGAGCATGCTTACATCATCCTTTTCCAAAAGATGCATTTTCAAAGCTTAGCTTGCACAGGGTTGGAGCTAGTATTCCAGTACCAACAAATGTTTTTCTACACACTTCTGTCACATCAGGGAAATTCACTCCCATTTGCTTGCACTGCTGTGACTATAGTTAGGAAAGCAAACATTTATTAATTCTGCACTGTTTAAAATGCTTGGAGCTTGGAGTGTACGTACAGCTTGGGTTCCAGTTGGTAGAATTTCCTAATTATCTCCGCCAGGCGAAAGCCTGGAGGGGATCATGTGTTTGGTTG
>JAJHUR010128301.1:1956-17989 GCA_027495735.1 Lutjanus campechanus
AAGAGACAGGTGCCTCGGCAGGGACTGGTCTTTAAACATTTACCTGTGTCTGCCTATGCTGAGGGGAGAAATGGCTGTTTGATTCCATTACACTTCTATTACAGCTGTAGTTAATGGCTGTGTCACAGTCTATTAACTGCATTCATCTTTGCCTCTGATATATAACAGGACATCAGTGTTGAACAAAGACAGATGACTGTGGCTCCCTGCTTCGCCTTTACTCACACCTTATTTCCATGCACGGGGACGAGGTGGAGGACTCGCACACGCGCGCATACACACGTGTAGGACATTCACCGCAAACACATGGGAAACACATACAGCCAGCGCTCTAATATACTGTACACTGTACCAAAATAAACACAGACATTCATCTTTTTGTCCTCTGCACACTCACACAGCAGTGACAGCCTGCAGTCTAGTGTGATAAAGAGGTGTTTTTAATCTAAACATGTCAGTATCTGCAGGATCACAACACATGACTGTAAACATATATTCAATTCTGACAGATGAGATAAACAGCAGGAGAGATATACAGTACAGTAGTGCACATGACTGATTGTGTTATACATATATATATAATATGTAATATATCTATATGCGACTCAATTCCAAGCTGTTGCTTGTATCTGACAGGTCTGAATGAATGAATTTTTCTATTCAACATTGTCACCCACTTTATATTATGTTGAAAAGAGGCATGCAGGTAGATATTATAGACTTTTACTGCTTTCAAGCACTGAAGGTTTTTCTTCTCTTTCTATTGTCATGTGCTAACACTGGTGGAGGCAAATACCAGACCTTAAAAATGATAATTGTCTCTAGTGAATAGAGTTTAATATATTAAAAAAAAGAAAAAGAAATCCAGCAATAGATAAAATATTCCATTGCTATGGCTATATCTGCTCCACAATCATTTTGAGAAAGATATGCAATCTACCCTCCAGTGACAGAGTGATTTATACTGAGGGGAGACATTACAGGAATGGGGTAAAAATTATAAACTCAAATATGTCACCATGGAACTTCCCCAGCTGATTATTAACATTTAGATAATAATTTTTTTGTATTACATGTTTTCAGAAATTTGATGTTTAAATATGCAAATGATTCATTATCTCATCAAATACACAGTAATTTGCATACATTTCCAGCACAGGAATCTGAACTTTGGATAGAGCCAGGTTCAAAATTCTTGTTTCACGTTGCTGATATATGAGAGATGAAGGTTTTTACAGAAGCAGTTTGGGAAATACCTTTTTTATCACTCCATAAATCAGAAAACACTGTCAACAGCCATATTTTTACCATGTTTTTATGAATAAAATTTTATATAAATCAGGCCATGAATGATATATGAACAAACCCTTCCGTAAAACCCATTGGAATAAAGGTGTGTGTAAGTGCTACTGAAGTGGAGATTTCTGGCTTAGAGTATGAGGGGAAAAAGCTCATTTTTTTAAAAAAAACAAAAAACAGCCTTTATGGTCATATTCCATAAATTTTCATTGGAAACCACTATTTACAAACGTAATATCTAATGAAATCTTTGGCATGAGGCAAGGATAAGTTATGCATACTTTATATATACTAAATCTGTATTTGGAACAAAACCATCTCTAAAACCCTTTAGAATAAAAAGTTTGGTATCTACAAGTCCTACTGAAATGGAGATTTTTTCTTTTTTTGTATGAAAAATATTTTCATATTTGAAATACAGAAACCCTGTGGCAGATAAAACATGATAAAGTGCCATATGCTTTACATGAAAGAAATTAGTTGGCCTCTACATGTCTTTGTTGGTTAAATAGCTAATAGCTCCCTGTGCGTTTTTTTAATAACAGAGGTGTAGAGGCTGCTGCACTTTGAACCACATAATAAATACATTTTAATCTGATCAGGGATTGGAACTGTTGGATGGACGCATCACAACATTTTTGCCCGTGGTGCCTTTTTTCTTTATTTACCCCTGCCCCTAAAACAGTCCACCACTGATCTTATACCTTATATCCCATCATCTTATAACCTACAGTATTATTTCCACTAGAATGAAAGGATTATATGACTCCTCCAACAATAAAAGGGGAAACCATTTCTATACAAAATGAGGATAACATTATCAAAATTGTGTTGGTATTAGTTTTAGCCTAATTTGACTAATTTCAAAGTTTGACCCCACAAATTCTGGTAGTTTTTCTCCTGGGATGAGGCAATCTGTGGATGTGTTTTATCAAATCATATAAATCTAACATCTCTTTTCAAATTAGACACAGTAAGTCTGACAAATGGTTAACATGAAATTGATGAAGAGGAGGACAGATGGACCCGGAGCGAACCCTGCCAGAAATAACCAAAATATAGTTTTAAAACACACACTCGCACTCCGAGCAACAAAAATGACATGGTATTTGCTTGTTTCTATGGTAACACTGCCAAATGTCAGTTTGAGCTAGCAAAAGGCGTCTGTGAGCTCACACTTGTGTGCAAAACCACTCCCTACTTACTATATAGTACACTATATTTATTATCTGACATTTTAGTGCCCTAAAAAAAACTCCCACAAGAGAACAAAAAAGTATTGTCCACACAGCACATGCAGTACTTCCTGCCAACAATGATCCATGAGGGTCTGAAATCTCAGTTTACTGCTCAATAAACTTCTGAGTGTCTTTTTTAATAGGGAATAGTGAACAGGAGAGTGATTTAGGTCACTCTATCAAATTGGTGCCATCTGCTGTCCCACAAACAAAAAACAAATTGAAAAAGGATTTAAAGTGTGCAAATCAATCCAAAATAATGTTGCAGAGTACTAAATTGGGAGGTGGCTGTCCCAAACCATAACCAATCTGTAATGTGACAAAATTTCAACACAAAGTTGACAAAGTTATGCAAATTGTAAGTATTTTAACATAATCCTTATTATGTTATGTTTCAGAGTGACTAATTTTGGTTAAAGAAAAATATTCTAGAAATAACATGAGGATTAACTGTACAATTAATATGTACCTTGGATGTTAAATAATTTACACAAATGAAAATCGTGTGGAAAGACACTTTTATTTCAAGATGTTTCCAACTCTGAAATTGAACCAGTTCTGAAGAATGGCCCATTTAGGACACAGCCTAAGGGTTAGACTAAATGTGTCAGTGTGTTGGGATCCCAAAATCCCTTGTTCCAACATGGAACTGAAAAACCGAAACACTTTTCACACCGACGATAAAACAGCCGATCTGCAGCAAATCTGAGAGCAGAAATCTTTGCAGACTCTCAGCAGCAGTGTGCACGTGTCTGTATTTGTATGAGACAAAGGCAGACATGGATAAAGAGCTGGTTGCACGTTTAGTTAATTTCATAAGGGGATTATACACGGTCTCAGCAGTGCCTTCAAATGAGCCGCTCTGAGATGAGTTGCTGCTCTACTCCCTGCTGGCTCTCGCTGCCCAGCATTAACCTATTTAGGGCGGCTTTTAGGCCTCTCCATCGCCCCTATACTCTTTCACAATTTATGAGGCCTAATCAATACGGAGTGGAGCACCTACATGAAAAATGGTTCAGGGGGAAACCGCAGAGGAGAGCACATCAAAGAAAGGCCCCCCTCTCCTGCAAGAGATACCACTCTCCAAATTAATATAACTTAATACACAACGTGAAGAGCCAGACCCCCCAGAGGCTAATACCCTGTTAGAGCAGTTTTATTTTACCCTTCCTCTTCCCTGCCTTCGTCTACACCCCCTCATAAAGCTTTATCAAAAGCTAATTATGCTGAAAAACAATGAAATAACTCATAGGATGGCAGCCTGTACAGAGCTTATTCTATGAGCCTGTTGGCCAGAGTACCCTACAAAAATTATATTGTCACTTACCTATTAATGAAGACAAGTTTGCAGGCACTCTTTGGTCCATTTTAATTTATATTAATTCTCTGTCAGCCCTCGTTATGGGCATTATTAAACTGCATCCGGAAGCAAAACAAGGCTTTTGACCTGAGCAGAAGTTGGAATGAATCTCTCTCTATCATTTAGTAGCTGTGAGCAGGCGAAATACCTTAACAAACAACCTGGCAGAAGGAGCTGTGTGAGGAGAATTTAGAGGAGCTAAAAAAGAGTTTGCAGAGTTTTGAATATATTTAAAAGTCTCTGTGCTAACTATGCAGATTCAAAGTACAGGTCCAAAGAACAGAATAAAGAAGAAGACAGCTTATGATGCATATTGCAGTATTATTGTACCAACCTAGCCTGATAATAAGCCTTTTTAACAGGAGACATGTTGACAGGTCACAGTAGGTAAAACAGGTGTGAGTAATAAAATGAATTAGCCTGCAGCTTGATTCTGTTTGGTCACATAGTCACGGCTTATTGGGACACTTGAATAGACATCATTAATGTTATTAGTAACACCTGTGCTTTTCCTACAAGTCAGAAATGTCTGCTGTGAAAATCGGACGATTCACTGAAAGAATTGCTGAACAAATTGGACCAGCAGCTTCTTGTAAAGTTCTGAGAACAGTAACCGAGGTGCAAAAGTAACTTTTTTGTCCACCAGCCAAATGGCGTGTGAATGTTGAAATCTTACCAGACACTGATTACCATCAGTTTTTTGTTTGTTTGTTTGTTTGTTTGTTTTTTTGGCTGGTGAGCAAATCTAACAGCCACTTGCATATTTTATCGGGCCTGACAGGTACCGGACTCTTGGGTCCAATGCCGATACCGATTTTAGGGAATAAAAAATGTAATATTGATATATTGGCCTATTCTTTGTCCAGAATATAATATATGGTATATTAAATATATATAAACATGCATTTTCGCAGTGATCCCTCAGAAGTGGTCAACTGTAACAAAGCTTTATGGTAGAAGTATTTTACAGTTTAACACTTTATTGTCCAAAATGATAAACATTCACTGATATTTCTAATAATTATGAATAACTATGAATGAAAAAAAACACAAATTTAGCAAAAGGCATGTATGTATTAAACTTGAATTAAATGATCAAACATATATAAAATGTTGCCTGTAAAATTTACTAATAAAAACAATAATCAATAATCGGTCAACCAATATCTGTTTGGCTGTAATATATTGCCAGCATTTGGCTGCTGTTTGGTGCTAATTTTGTGCCCAGACTTTAAGCTAACTATACTCACTGGTAACGAGCAAATTAGTGATTACCAAATCTGGTTGTACTATTAGAATTTAAAGATCCAGTTTGTAAGATTTTAAAGGTAAGGTTTATTGGCAGAATGTGGCAGAAATCAAATATAATATCCAGAAATGTTTTTATCGGTGTATAATCACCTGAAAATAAACATTGCTGTGTTTTTCCTTAACTGGTCCTTTAAGAAATGTCTAAGCTATCATAAAGATTTTATTACTGCCAAAAATAACAGTTTAACAGGGTCCAAACAACAATAAACTTAATTGTCACGTCTAAGTGTAGGTATTTATTCAGGAAGAAATATGTGCGTTCCAGAGTTGGTAGTATTCATGCTGTGAAGAATGAATTAGATTATGCTACCAAAACAAACGCTAGCAATAGCAACTTACAGTTTGAGGTATATTTTGTTATTTTTGTGAAATATGATCTAAAATGGCCTCAGTTATGTAAACTTTACACCATTATTAAAGAGCATTATGATCAAGTGTCAGGTCAAATGTGTCAACCATAATATTACATATTTTGCTAACAGTTACACCTGGCACTTACTGGTGCAAATATTTAGTGCCAACTTCCTCTACATGTTGTAAGAACAGTTTGTGCAGTGCATCATGTTTTAACTCAGGGATGTAGGTTAAGTTATTAAATATTTACATTACATCTCGGAGAAATTTAAACTTATGAGCAGATGGTGCGACCAGCTCCAGGCTGAGTGCCATGGTGTCTGTTTCACATATTTCATGAGTATCAGTATGTGTCTCTGTTATCTAAATGTCAGATCAAGTTTTCTGATATCAGTCTCTCAGAATAAAAAAAAAAAAAGCTACAGATACAAATCCATCACAGAAGAGGCAGAGATATCAGTTTCTCCACCCACAATGCAATGCAACCACAAGTCATGTTGTGTTTTAATAAATGATCTGAGGAGCATAACCTGCTCTTGTCCTCTTACTGTGCTCAGAATTTCCTTGAACACTGCACTAAAGTAACAAAGGTGATCTATTATAAGATTGCGGGATCACTCGTGTTGTTGAAGAGAAGGTCATAGATATTGTCCACACCAGAAACTCTGCATCACAACACTGATTCTAATAGAATTAATGGGCAGCGATTGGCTAATGAGGCTGAAACTGCACCATTCCAGTCAATTTAACCAAACACTCGGCCCTCAGTTTGCATTGTGATCACGTAAAGTACAAAATACACCTCATGCCTCTTCATGAGTGTTCCCCAAGCTCAAGGTTTTGAAGTTTACCGGACACTAACTGCAATATCATCAGTAGATCCTGCGTCCCTAACCAAGACGAACCTCGCCGTGCTCGATCCTCCAGTTTTCACAATCGCCTCTCTGGAAGCCATATTGGTCGTTTTGCCCCCTCCCCGCCCGTCCACCCTCCACCCATTCCAGGAAGAAGGAGCTATTGTTAAATGATCCGTTCATTCTCTGTGGCTCCGCTGGCTCGTCCAGAGCTTCTGGTCAGTGGAGAGTAGCTAATCTGCCATGCTGTCTGTGTTTGTAGGGCTGTAATGGCACTGACTCGATGTTATTTGTATTCCCTACACAACAGCCTACCTACCTGTCTAACTGCCCGTCTCTCTGATGGCGTAAATATCCACACTGTGCGCCTGACTGCTGAACTGACTGACCACCTGTCCGAACACCTGATTGTGTCTAACTGCCTGTCTGACTGCATTAACGTCGAATTTCCGAAATGTCTGCCCTTTTGTCTGAAAACCTGACCATTTGAATTTGTGCCTGCAGGCTGAGCTGCGTGACTACCTGTCTGTCTGACAGCTTGTCTGCTTGACTCCCCCAATGCCTGAATATTTGACTACTTGACTGTACACACCTGTCTCTCTTCCCACCTAGATGTGTCAATATCTGTATGCACTGAAATAAAAGTACTAACTGGAACCATAAAGGGTTCTTCGGCTTGTCACCGTTCACTAAGTCATTTAAATGACGGATAGTGAAAATATGGAAGACATCAGGACATATTTCAAGGTAAAGCAACATATTTTATAACCAATTAGCTACCATAGCTAATGTTAGCATTCGGCCTCTTCCTAGCTAACATTACTGACATCATTACTGCCAAAACATACACTGCTAAAGAGCTTGTAACACACTTTTGTGTTGGATTACACAGAAAATCACACAGAAATGTGTTCCTGTGAGCAAAATGTTACATAACGTTACTGACTTAACCAGAATATTTTTGAGGTCAGCGAAGAGACAGAAGGACCGTTAAAATAAATACATAAATGTGTCCAAGATGTGTGTGGATATTTCAGAATTCATTCATGCCTCTCCTGTCATATCATGTAACACTATCAAGTGGTAACGTTAGCTAGGAAGTGGCTGAATGCTAGCGTTAGCCAGCTAATGGGTTATCCAATATGTTGTTTTACCTACAAATACAGCCTGATATTTTCACAATGCATTGTTTTTTTTCAGTTGCTGATCAATCAGGAAGTGGTAAAACAATAACGATTTGTCAGATTCTCTACTATATGACTTCCATCTGCCATCTAGAACACAGCAGTATAACATTTGAGCTTCCTACCTTTTTTGGTTCCTGGTAGAATGTTTTATAAAGATTCCACCATGAACCCTTTCAGAAACCCAACCTACAGGGTTGTACTTTTGACCATCTGTGAAAGGTTCTACCCAAAACCCCCAATGAGAGGTTACAGAGAACCCTTCTATGCTGTAATGGTTCCACCCAGAAACTGTCTCAGGGGTGCTAACAAGAACCCATCCAGGGTGTTCTGCCAAGAACATTTTTATATTCCGAGTGTCTCATGTAGAACCTACCCAGATATATATATTGTTAAATATATTTTAGAAGAGCTTCACCTTTAAATCTCTAGTCCTCAGAGGGTTCTACAAAGAACCATATCATATTCTACAGATAAGGCAGAAAATTATTGAATCCCATAGACTGAATATCATGGTCATCCATCATTTGAACAATCTATTTTGCAATTAACATTGTTTAAATTGAGAAAATATCTTTTAACACCCACGCTTTCAGCAATCCTTGAAGAACTCTTTCTTCCTAAAAGGGTTCCTTTGATGAAGTGTTCTTAATAGAACCCCTAGTCACAAAAGGGGCTCTTCACAAGCCAATGGTTAAGAACCCTTTTGGAGCCCTTGTGTCTAAGAGTGTACCTGCCTGAACCAGAGTGAATCACACACAATTACATCAGCTGACAGGAAAATGGAAAATGAAAGAAACATCATTTATTGACATCAGTTTTATTTTGGCAAATGATTAACACAACCTGCCATCACCCATCAAATGGGGAAAAAAAAATGAAACAGGACAAAGCAAAAATAAATTAGCATCTGACAGTGCGTCTCTGAAAACACCTCCTCTGTGATTAACTCCAAATCATTCTTTCAAACTTTTCGTCCTTCAAACCAAAAGTCATTAACGACTTCAGGTTTACTGCAGAAACGACTGGACATTCAAGGTGAAAAGCTCAGCGCCACTGTGATAATCAGAGCAAGGGAAACTGGCCACAGCTAGCGCCGAAATGGATCTCTCGCCGGGGTAAAAATTGCATGTGGTGCATTATTTTTTTTTTTTATTAGGTCAAAAAATGCTTTGTAAAGCATTTATTGCAGCGAGAGGGAATAGCAGATGAATTTCTCACTGCGATAATGTGCAGCGAAGCTTCTTCCTCTGCATGTTGTCTCTATAAATATTTAGACCCACCGTCCAGGGGTCATGTTGGGCGAAAGGAAAGCAGTGGTTACTCAAACAGAGTTTTGCTGGCGCCTTGAAAAAGGTTTAAATAAGTCATGTTGACTGAGTGACCCTACAGCCTGCCTCATTTCTTCTGCACATAATATTTAAAAGCATCATCTATCTTACTGTTTCTCTCTCTTCTCTTTTTCAAAAGTCATCCCTGTATCTATTCTCATCTTCTTGGTTACCTTTCTCTTAACCTTTAGTTTCTAATTATTGTTCCCTATTTACTTGCCTCACCTTTCTCCCTGTCATTACTCCTTACTCTGATCTATTCCTTCACTTGATTCATCCTCAGTTACTTCTTCTGTTCATAATTCCCTTCCTCCCACCTCTTCATCTCTCCGGGAGAGAAAACTCACACAAACTAACATGAGCCTACACTGAACATAATCCCCATAACCAGGGTTGGGAGGGTTACTTTAAAAATGTATTTCAATAGTTACTAAATACCTGTGGAAAAATGTAGTCAGTAATGTAATCCAAGTATCACAATATTAAGCTGCAGCTAATTTTATTTTCTCAATTAATCGATTAAGTGTTCGGTCTATGAAACATCAGAAAATGGTGAAAAATGTTGATCAAAGCTATAGATGACGTTCTCAAATGTCTTTTTGTCCACAGCTCAAAAATATTCAGTTCACCGTCAGAGAGGAAAAGAACAAACTAGAAAATATTCGCATTTAACAATTTTGTCAATCTACAGTTCTCTTTATACAGTGCAATTTTCATATGCTCTTGAAGAGCAATGTGTGAGGAAAATATGTTTATAGGTGTTTTTACATCCCTCTACTGAAGGGGTAGATGTTTGTACACTTCCTTTTAATCTGAGATTCAAATGTGGCCTGTGTTGCCTGTATAAACTAGAACTGCGATGTAACAAATTCAACATGCAATGAAATAACATTCTTGTGACTTTAGCTTTTTTCACTGTTTCCAGTCTTTGGATTCAACTAAGCTAACACATGGCAGTAGATTCACATTTACCCAACAGATATGAGACAGGTATTGATCTTCTCATTTAGTAACGTTTAGTAAGAATATAAATAAAAGTATTTCCCAAAATGTCAAACTATTCCCTAAAAAACCTGCTCGGCTGTTTGACTTCTCGTGTTCCTTGAACCACGTAGTCAGACCTCAGCCATTCACTAGGCCTGTAATTAGTGAGTGCAATGTAACCAATAGAAATGATGATGATGTACAGTGCAGTAACACAAAGGGCGAAAACAAAAAAAATGAATTATCTGCTGACTGCACTGCATGTGAGGAAATTAGGTCACATGCCTCCATGAGTTTCTGCCTGCACCGTCTCTTGCATCTTTACAATTATAGACCCTTTTAGAGCTGGTGTCATCGAAAAGCTGCGCATGCATTTCAGCAACAGAAGTAGCGATCCCCCCCCCCACCGTCATCTAGAGGAGTTATCAAGCTGCAAACGTTAAAAGTTTTACCAGTGCCCAAATCTTCTAAATGTATGGTTGTTGTGTATACGATTAGTCATAATCAATATTCCACTGGTCAACTTAAGTTGTTCAGAATTCCGACAGGATCTCGACTGTTTCATAGCAATCAGTGGTGTCTGTGGCTGCAAGCTATTAAATGTGTCGACTGCACTGAGGACGCCCATTGACAAGCTGCTGTGGTTCGACGTGCTTCTGTTGCCAAAATGCACCCGCAGCTTTCTCACAGTTTACAAACTGTAAAAAGGTCTATACACTTTTTACATTTACTCAACCTCTCTGCCGTAAAGTTCCTTTCGTTTTACTTATTTACTCAATGTTTTTATTTTAATGGTTTATTTAACAGGAACAGTGCACATTAATAAACATTACTAAAAAAAATGCACCAGAGTTAACTAAGAGGCTATTTTTCATCTTTCGTTTTTCATTTTTCACAAAGTCACCCTAAAAAACAGAATGTAGAATATAAGGCTGAAATTACAGAGTTATTCATCATGTATCATTTATGCAGAACAATAATAAAAAGAAGAGAGAATGTTAAAGTTAAGAGAAACATCATTAATGACGCCCTTATGCTATTTAAAACACGCAACACAGACACAAACAAATAAATGAAGGATATTAATGTTAATAGAAACATGAACTAAAGACAACATTGTGATGCATTGTTAGACACTAAAACATGCAAAGCAGAAGCACAGACATAAAACAGAATATAAAATAGATCAAATCAGCCCGACTCAGCGAAACAACAGTAAAAGACTTGCATGCAGGTACATGAAGGAAGTCTGGCGATAGCAAGATAGCGACAGGTGACAGCGGACAGCAAGGGAAGTTCAGCACAGACAGGCTGAGGACAATAAGGGCAGCTTTCATTCTTGCTAACAGAGCTGAGTACTAATTAACCATTTCTTTAAATAACAGAGAATGCAGACTTGTTTTTCCTTCTTCCGTCTTTGTCCTTCTTGTCTGCATTCGCTCCCTCTCAGAATGTGTTTCACAGACAGCAAAGTGCAAAAATCAAGTTCTGTATTATCCAAAACAAGCATTGCATTTGCAGTCCGTTATTATGTTTCCATATGTCTCTGCATCTCAACAGCTGCGGTGTCAAACTGATACAAAACTGCATTTAAGTCATAGATTCATGATGCACGTTGCAGCTTTGTGCAATAACTGATGTCTCAGCTTTCAGCTTGGTGCCATATTTACTGTTTCCCAGAATCTGCTGCTGACCTCACATCCCTCCTTCCATCCCTCCCTACCTCCGTCCTTTGTCCCTCCATCGCTCAGCGTTTTTCATCTCCTCTATCTCCATCCTGAAAGCGCCGGCCAGTTCAAATTAGCCATCTGCTGGCCTGGCCAGCGGTGTGACCAGCCCGTTTGATGGTGCGACCCCGGGGATCAGGACAGGTGAGTGGGCTGCAATCAGCCACTTAGATTACTCCCTTAACCACTGCAAAGCAACCAATTTACCACAGGGTTACCACTGAACCTATTAACCTGTTAGGCCGCACAGCCACTGCAAGGAAATTGGATGCTGGAGGAAGGATGTTATGTGGTGTTTTCTAATGGAAATCATGTAGTGTGTGCCCTTCAGGTGGAGCAAAATAACACTGAGAGATGGTGAGTGTGTTTATGGGACTCCAGGATACATGGTGGTCTGTGCTACAGTCATCAAGCCTGTAATCAGGAACATAATCAAAGAGATTACTATCATTTATTTGAAATGTCACTCAAGTCTCTTTATGTCTCAGGTCCCGACATTTAATTTTCTGTCCAGAACCAGAATTCTTACTGTAAGAATTATAAGTGAGCAAGCAAAACAAGCATATTAAAGGTATAATATGCAACATTTTCTGAAAAATAACAACTTATAGGCTCATATAAACTGTGTGGTGGTGTCTGCATCTGCAGAGACTCTCTCCTCTGCCTGCATTTCCTTATTTCCTCTGTTATTTTCCTCTGCTCAGGATGCTTTACCAGCCCAAAACATAGGTATTTGACGCCCTGGTATCTTTCTGATGCATTTACGAACAGCTAGGATAAATCTCATCTCATTCTACCTTTAAATTTTAGCATACTTGAGTGTACTTGCAGTCAGACTAATCATCAGTACACTTCAAGTGTGTTAATGATATGTTAACTTGAAGTTTGCTATTTTGGAGCAACTAAGTTTGTGCAAGTATATTTTAGTTGTGAAGAAATGGTAGAAAAGCACAAGTATAAATGTATTCAGTGAACTTTTATGTGCTAAAGTGGAACAACTTAAGTATCCTTAATACGCTGAAGTATATGACTGTTATACATGCTTGACTAGTGAAGTTTACCCTGTCTGTGCTACTTTTTCACAGTACACTGAAGTACAACTTAACATAAACTTATGTTAAAGTGCACTTTTTTAAGCATACTAAAATACTCTTCTAAAGAAGTGAAATTAGATGCTTTTAAGAAAGCACACTAATAGTGTGTTACAGAGGACTATAAAATAATTATACTTACTAATTATTTTCCCACTACCAAGTATTTGCAATTTAGTATACCCTTTACACCAATGTAAAATTTACATTAAACTCTCTAGTCTTCCAAGGGTTCTACAAAGAACCATATTGTTTTCTACAGATAAGGCAGAAAATCATTGAATCACATAGATTGTGTATGGTGATCCATCATTTGAATAACATTCTTAAAGAAGAAGAAATCTGTTATATGTTAACTGTAATAAATCATAAAATGACCATCATATGTCGTCAGAAATTAAGGAAACATGCAAGTGGAAATTACACTGAATGAGTAAGTGTTGTTTATGAGTCATAAGAAATCATTCATAATCTTTTAGAAGTAATAGATGTTTATATCAGTTAAATTGAGCAAAATGTAAACAGAGTTTGGCAGAAACAACTTGCTTCAACCATAGACTGTATGTTCCGTAGGATTTCAACCTATTTTCCCTCTATGGCTCCAAATCACTATTTGCACTGCTGTACTCTTTTTTGGACGTGCAATGTTTACATATTGCTCCTTTAAATTATATTTCCAATACACTAAATTATACTAATTTTTTGTTTTGTTTGATTTGTTTTTTTACCTGGGCAGCCTGGCCTTAACAGATAGTGAGTTTTTGCTATGCAAACTCATTAGATCATGGTCCTGTTTTACCACAGTTTAATGGGAAACACATTAAGTCACATGGAGATATCTGCAACATACATCAGTGTACAGCCCAGGAGTTTACCTCTGTGTGAGTGTGTGTGTGATAACAAGGTCAGTTGGAACAGACAGCAATTAGAGAGGCTGGTCGGCCCCACTGATTACGCCGTTAATTGTTTCTCCTCTGGACTGGATTCTGTCCCGATGCATGTTTTTCACCATTTGGGGGTTTATTTGAATGTTCCCAGCTAATTATAATATTAAAGATAAGACCAGCATTCCCTATTGGCTTTACAATGATAATGTAGTTATTATTGCTGCCATGAATAGTAGACTCATGTTATCTTACAGGACAGAAGGCTATAGCTTACATGCTTATGAGGTGAAATGTTATGCACCGACCGCATGGAAAAAAAAATTCCACAAGGATTGCAAGAGCTCACATCAGGGAGTCAAACCTACTGTAATGAATATGATTCAAAAAGAAAAAAACAGAAAGAGACGTTCTATGCCATTTTTCTGCTGTAATACTGGAAATTGTGGTGCCACTGTGAACAATTTCAGCTCTGCTTTACACTTGGAGTCAATTACACTACGCTACACTCAAATGGGATAAATGAGCCCACAGAAGAAAGGGGTGTCAGTGGGGGGACGGATGAAAGAAGGGATGGATCTGTCGGTTGTAGCAACACAGACCTTCCTCAGATCAGTGCAGTGTGAGATTTCAGTGAATACCAGATTAGCTTTGAATGTTGGTGTCCTGAAAAACAAAATCTTGCTATTACACTGTTCTAACAAGGTGCCGGAGTGCTGCCAGAAATACAGCCGCTCGGGGAGTTTCAAATCTAGTGATGCACATGAAGTTTCAAAAGCATAAAAAATGGTTTGTTTGGAGCAATTAGAGGAAGAACTGCAAAGTTTACATGGGCAGTGATAGCTAGCATAAAAAGAAAAGACAGTAAAACAAACAGCACCCTTTGAGTCAATGTCTATTTTTATCCTACTAGGCTATACTACACTGAACTTGCATTAGTATGTAATATTTCCTTAAAAGCATGCCTTCAAATGTATTTTAACACACAATAAACCAGAGGAAATATGTAAAATATTGCTGCTAACATGAGAAACTAATCAATTTAATTTACGCAATCAATGATTCTCCAAAAATATATCTAAAAACTGTATCAGTTCAATACAATTAACCTGCAAATATGTTGTAGCCAAAATACAATGTCTTCACAGTACTTACAGGCATATGTAATCCATATTTCACCAAAGAAAGAAAAGTGATGAACTGCATGCTTGTTACAGCCACCGTGCTACTAAATAAAGACTTTGTCCACCCTTGCCCACAAGGGGGTATTAAGCTACCCTAAATTTTCTACAGGGACGCTTTCTCAATTCCAAGAAAACCACCCCAATAATGTCATCAAGGTTACCTAAGCTTCTACGACACCTCCAGTTTTTAAAGACAGCGAGTTTGACAGATGTGTCCATTCATCAGGTAGAATTGGTCTTATGAAGGTGCTATCAAGTTGCGTTATTGGAATTGTAGCATCCAGGGTTTTGGGATGTGCCCCATTTTGGATGGTCTCTGCTTCTTTGATTTCGAGTAGTATTTTGGGAAATACACTTATTTTCTTGTTCGCCCAGAGTTACAAGAGAAGATTGATATCACTGTCATGTCTGTAGTGTAAATATGAAGCTAGCTTGGCTTAGCTTAGCACAAAAACTGGAAACCTACCAGCCTACCAGAAAATCTAAAGCGCACTAATTAATGTGTATCTCGTTGGTTTAATCCACACAAAAACTTATGGATGGATGGATGGATGGATGGATGGATGGATGGAGTGTGTTTGGGTGGAAATGTGCTGAACAATTCAAAATAAGGTGCTTTAACTGGACCAGGCTGGTTCCATGTTTGTGTAAAAGGCGTATCAGGGTAAACAGGTGCTGGAATACCACATACACATACATACACATACAGTTCATCTTATCACCTTAGCTGCTTCCCCCCGTTGGAGTACACAACTGGTCGTCAGTCACGACTGAGTAATAAATAATTATCCATTGCAGCAGATATGAGATGTCATTATCATGACAGACTTTCCAGCTATACTATCCTGGCATATGCAGATGATGGGATGACTTTTTCTCATGTTACTCTTGGCAAGAAAATGAATAAGTGTATTTCCCATAATGTCGAAGTATTCTTTTAAAAATCTGTCTCTTAAAAGCCCCTCAACTTTTTTGCAAGCGCAGTACTTAATGACTGGAGTTTCTCTTTAAGATCTGCATAACAAGTGCAAAAGTAACCTTGAGCTCTATAAGATCACATGCAACTGAACTTCAGCAACTCTTGAACACAACTTAAGTGTCCTTCTTATAACTCTGTATCTCTAACCTTTAACCTTCCCCATACGTAGCACAGAAATAGATCATTCTGCTTCCTTTACATATGCTTCCTTTACATATACTATCTGTCCAAGTCTCACTTATTAACTGCGAGC
>JAJHUR010128304.1:0-10307 GCA_027495735.1 Lutjanus campechanus
CAAGTGCTTGCTCATGATGGGAACTGTTGAGTCTCGGTAAATATTATCATTAAAGAATAGGGTTGGGCGACTGAATGAATCTATCGCCTATCGATGATGGGCTGAATCCATCACCGGTTGCTTTTTTTGGCCGATTTTTGGGGCATATTTGTCGTTTTATTTTGATAATGTCATGATCTGCAGAGTGACAGCGGCTGCTCTGCGCTGCGCTTCAATCCAGCGACGCACCACACACCCACTCAACTGGACCTGTAGTTATTGTTGATCTTTTCATTGATTGTAACCATGGTCTTATGATCACATTTGCCACAATTGTGATCTGCCCCTACCATGAACCATATCATAGTTGACCAACCGGTCTAGGCAGATGGCTGTTTATCTTAGGGCCAGGTCTGCTTGAGGTTTCTGCCTATTAAAAGGGAGTTTCTCCTCACCACTGTTGACCTCGTGCTTGCTCATGGTGAGCGTCTTGGTACAGAGCAAGAGTTCACAAGATCTACAGGACCTGTAGCTACTGTTAATCTTTTATTGTTGTAACGAGGGATGTTCCTGGTGACTAATTCCCCTGTTGATTAAACACAAAATTTAATTTAGACTAGTCGACTAGTCTAACAATACGAAAACACTCAGAAAGCAGTTAAAATTGAGCACAATTTATTAACTGATAATGTTAAATGCTTTCTGAAAAAATACCATGTGTATTAAGACCCATTTCAAGCCGTTAATCACAGTCTACAATCACCAAATCATATTTTAAATGCCGCTGAAATGTATGACACTTTGTGCTGTGCAACACAAACATAACACATTAACCTACAAAACATGACAACAACTCACTAAATGCTTCACCTTTTCAGACTGAAGAGGATCACAGTGTCTGGGGGTAAACAACCCGGAGTCGATGTTAGCTGCCAGCCTGCTACACAGTGTGGCTAATGTTAGCAGTGCTAGCAGCAGCAGCTGCTCTCGCTGCAGGTTAATGTCCGTGTCTGGGCTTAATGTGTCACATGTTGCTCCAGTCGAGTGATTATATATATCAGTTTATTCTGTCACAGCCTACATTTAACCTTATTTTCATTTTCTAGATTGAAACACTGCCAAACCGCGCTGGTTTTACGAGGTTTCATCTGTCCGACTTTGCAGGGCATACGCGCTTACAGCGTACAGTGAGAGGGGCTGCAGCCCAAACTAGTGGTGGGCGGCTGCATAACATCTTAGAGGCAACAGTTAACTGGCATTGTGCATGAATAAGATATTGATATATAGTTTAACTGACTAGTATTTCTGGTGCCGACTAGCGAGGGTGGCAACGTTTAATCGTGTAGTCGACTAATCACACACATAGTTGTAACCATAGAATCACATGTGGTTGGGCTTGAGGATTCTGCCTGTTTAGTTTTTCCTCACCACTGTTGCCAGGTGCTTGCTCATTGTGGTAGTTGTATCTCTGTATATAATAGACCTGCTCTGTATGAAAAGTGGGGTAGCTCGTGTTATTATTTAGCGCTATATACATGAAATTAACTTGCTGTGTTGTGAATTTTCACTTTCTCCAGATATTGTAAAAAGGGTAACGTACTCCATGATATTATCACAATAAAAAGTATTTAAAAAAGATATTGTCGAAAGTAAAAATTCCACAAATGTGAATATCAGGTGTAAAAAAAAAATGTTGTCACTGCACAAAATCTGTTTGTGGCAGACATGTAATAGTTAGTGTGGCTAGGGTTCAGCAACTAAAACATTTGGTTAAGGTCTGTGAAAGAACACTAAATCCTTTCTCCTGTGAGTGAGTCGCACTGCACGTTTATCCAGCAGTCCGACCTCCACACCCTTGCTCTTCGGATTGCTACATAACGTTCACGTTACCTCTGCAGTGGCACTGGATGCAAATTATAAGGCGTGGGCATTTAAACATTTAACACTGGAGGATGGTGGCTTCTTTCATTAAACAAAAAAAGGGGGGTTTTGTAGTAAAGCATGCTTCTGTTACCGACATCCAGCTAACTCAGGCACATGAACTTTTTACTTTAAAGACAGAATGCAAAATGTTTTTTTTTTTTTACAATCAGATATAATGTAACACAAACAATCTGCGTCAAATCACTCATACTGAAGGTGGACAACGATTTCACGGCATATGTGTTTGCCGCAAAGTCATTATTGGCCTCACATATCAACAAACAGATTTACTGGTCAAACCCTGCTGCCCAGCCTTTTGTTTGCCTTTCTTACTGTCCTTTTGTTTCCTTCATCGTACCAAACACTCTCTCCTCTCCTCCTCCCTCCCCCCCACCTCTTCACAATCCCTTTTGCCTTCCTCGCCTTTCTTCCTCCTCTCTCCATCTCTGTGCCCGCCCCGCCGCCCAACCCCTCCGCCGCCTCCAACGCCCTCCTCCCCCCTCCCCCCGCAGTGTTTGTGTCCTCATCTGACCCTGCTTGGCCTGAATCGCTGTCGGTGCCCATTTGGATCGGGCACAGCTGGTGCTGCCGCTGAAAGCCGAGTGCCATTACCGCCGCTGTCTAGTGTCTGTCCTGTCTGCCCGTCTGTCTCAGAGACACATCTTCACAATAATATTGGCCCTATTTCTCAGATTTTTTTTTTTTTTATGATTTCAATTAACTTCACATACTGCGTGTTCTTTATTTCCTGCGTTGCATCACCCCCCTTTTTTTTAAATTTTCCTGCCATAATGACCCCATCCCCCCGGGGGGACTGATTTCAGTTTCATCTTATTTGCTCTGCCAGTCAGAAAATGTGAAGATACTACAAAATAAAACACACGAGGTACAAGTAACAAACCTAAAACGTGTCAGCCATTTCAGAGAAGGACGACAAAGTGTGGACGAGAGGAAGGGGGCATTCGTGCTCCTCTCAGTCCAATCAGATGTCACGGGTCGATAAAGACCAGGAAGTGGAGAGCGTGTGTTTGCAGCTGATTGGACGGCGTTGAAGCAATGGCTCACTTTGTGCCAGTTGCAGATAAGCTCTGTGAAAGCAAAGGAGCAAAATCAAAGCCTGCTGTGCAGAGCAGAGAGCCGGAAAGAAGCTCCGATAACACTTTTTGAAGCAGCGCTCCCGATAAGAACAATAAGTACTAATTGTTATAATACAATCTAAAATATTTAATGGGGCATGTGTGGAGTCAATGACATTTTTGTGCATAGATACATGTGATTATATTGTTAAACATTAATCTGTGCTCCTAATGGGATTATAATGTTTGAAGATTGCTTTAATTCTCAAAGGAAGTAGTAAATGTGCTATGAAAATAAAAGCTCCTCCCGAGCTGAACCCACGGCAGTCTTCATTTGGTGCTCGGCTGTGCCTGTCAGGTAGCATCAACGGCCCCAGCCTCGAGGAGGTCTTTTTATAGCATGTAGAAAATATGACAAAGATGCTTGTAAATTACAATGTCTTTGATTATTATGATGATCAAAGGAGCTGCGGGGCTTGAGGAGGTTTGGAGGCGAAAAATTGTGATTTTCGCAACAATGCACGGGGAGTTAAACACTCAGCTCACTGTGGGTTCAGTGCTCGAAACAAGAGATCAAGGCTTCCACAGCATAAAACCTGGTAGTTCCATTTTAATTGTGACCTCTTCCTCCCACAGCGGCCTTTCAGGGAAAAAAGAGCACAAAAGGGAAAAAGGGAAATAAAAATAATTATAACACTGACAGCAGCATTGAACTATGACTTGTTACACAGTGTGGATAGACTCCATCTAAGGAGGTAACCATTTATTCCATTTTCTCACAACACAAAAGAAAATCTGGTGAGGTACAACAAATCATTTCTAAGCCTTATGTTTTTCAGGTTTTATATCTTAAACATGTATGCTGTGGTTGCTATTGAAAGAAACTTTGCCAAAGAACAAGTCACTTATTTCATATCATGGCCACTAAGAATTCTCGTCAAAGACCTCGGAGCAAAGGTTATTTGTGTCAAAACAAAAAAACAGACAAACAAACAAAAAAAAAGAACAACAACAACAACAAAAAGCTAGTCAGATCAGCTAAATGTTCAAATGTGTTTGATATTCGTGTCACGCTGAACAGTCATAAAAATCATCCATCACAGTCAAGGAGCATAAAACTGGTCTTAGTTATCTGGGATGTAACATCTAATTTGATGGTCAACTTAAATTCAAATATATCAATTTTCAACACAGGCTCATCGAAGTTTGTGAAATAGTCACATTTAAATATAAATATGCAACATCCTGTTACACTTTCAAAATAAAGCTCACGGAGAAACTTCAAATTTCAGGTGACACCTACACAAATTATTACTCAAACCGATCAATTCATTATTGAAATAGCTGCTGATTAAGTTAATCGCAAACTAATTGATTAAACGATTAATCGTTGCAGCGACTACAACAACTACTTCCATAAAGTCCAGTGGTTTATCATCCTCCCTTCATAGACTTTGTGGCACTTTGTATTTCATTTGTCCTTATTACATTGAAATTCGTGGTGACTGTCACAGGAGAAGAAAAAAGGACAATTGATGTCCACGTAGGGCAAATCTACTGACTACATTTCACGACAATTTCATGAACTGCCATAAAACTGGGCTGGAAATTCATATTCATATGCTTTTGGAAACTCTTTTGCAAACTCTCAAATGGGGTTCTCTGAGCATCTTTTAGTATGCAGCTGAATCAGGTGCTTCTCAATTCAAGGACAGCCAAGTTCCACGGGGGGGAAAAAAAGGCGACTTGACCACACCGATCGATTTTCTGCTTTAACTGTGCACACAGATGAACATTTCAACACTCCTGTGTCTTCATCAGAGTCAACCGGAAAAACTGAGCAATTTCTGTTTAAGACGTTGTAACAAGTGAAGGACGACGAACTTGGTTTTAAAGGGAGAGACTGATATAAGCATGTCGTTAGATACAAGACACTGATGTGGATGGGAAGGTCACAATAAGTTGAAAAGCTGAGTACAGTTCTTTTAAATCAATTTCTAAAAAATCTTATCACTGAAATATGTGAAAACAGATTCAAGTGTTTCCTTCAGAATATGAGTGTTATCAGAATGGAAGAATGTCTTTTCATCATCATGCTGGCAGGCAGGCAGGCTTTAAAGATTACAGTCAAAAACTGTGGCAAAAGTACACAATTATCCATGTAGAAGCAAAGATGCTTGAGCAAAAAAAAAAAAAAAGACCGGTAAAAGTAAAAGTACTGATTCAACTTCTTTACTCAAGTAAAGGTAAAAAGTTCAGGCTCTGAAATATACTCAGTATATTATACTCAGTATAATAGAATATAAAAGTAAAAATTCATCCTCTGAGAGATTTTTACTGGATGTTTCTGTGCAAAGCCAACTGGACATCAGATTTTCTCCATGCTCATCTTGAAGTGTCGTTTTCGTCTTATGTCTTACACATTGTTTTTTGTCTTGTCATGTCTTTTATGTTGTTTTTCATCTTGTTACGTCTTACGTCTCTTTGTACTTCATCATGTTATGCCATTTTTGTCTTGTTACATCTTTTACGGTATTTTCATCTTATTACATATTTTCTGTCTTGTTGCATCTTTTGTGTCTTGTTATCTTATATGTCTCGACAAGTCGTTTTTGTCTTGTTATGTCTTTTGCAAAGTTTAAGTGTTGTTACTTCTTTTTCATCTTGTTAGTTTTTTTTTGTCTTGTTATATCTTTGACATAGAGTTTTCATCTTGTTATGTCTTTTCACTGCATTTTCATCTTCTTGTATCTTTTTACATTGTTTTCCTTCCTTCCTGTTGCATCTTTGTTGTCTTGTTACATTGTTTTTGTCTTGTTAGGTCTGTCATGCTAGATATGTATATGTATGATATTTGTACTTAAGTTACATCCTACTTTTGAATACAGTATTTTGTGTAGCAAAAAAAATAAAATAGCAAACTGCTGACATTAGTCAAATAATATATTTATATTTTCAGCCTACACAGCTGCAGCCTTTTGCAGATAATGCAGTGAGAGAAAAGCAGCTACAACTTTTTAAATGACACTCAGTCCATTACATTCCAGTATTAGCATCTGTATAGTATCTGAATTGCAAACTAATGGCTCACAGCAACAGATGCTTTTTTTATGCTTTTGTGGCGTTTCTTAAAACTGTGATTGGCCAGTGAAACCTCCAGCCCCGTGGACAAATCTGCCTGTGAGCAGAGTCATGCAGACCAGTTTTTCAGGCACACAGCTGCATGTAACCAATCAAATTCCAGGCAGAATTTTCACAGCTGTCCAATCAAACAGGAGGACTTTAAATTAACTTTGGAAGCGACTGAAGGAGTCTGGGCGGCAGTGAAATTGACTGTGATCCTGAATGTAGCGTAACACAGTGCATGATACAGTATGAAATGGACGCTGCAGTGCCGTCCCTGCAGGTGACAGCCTGTCCCTGAGACGCCTGCTCTCCCCTTCCTGCAGCAGCTGGACTCCATCCACATCACCGACACACGCTACATTCTCCAAATAATGATGGAAGTCTCTGTGTGACCACCAAATGTCATGCCAAAACTTTGCTCCAATCAAACCAAGTTGTAGCTCACACAATATCGTTCCACGAACACTGTGGATGGTTCAGTTGATCTGGCTGAAAAAAAATATGTGAATGAATACTGATTTATGGCTCATTTTTATGAGAAAATTGTTATTGTGGGCTATGGTTTATTAAATAGTACCTTAGCACAAAAGAATGGTTTCTCTGAACTCTTCATCATCGTCTTCTCTGACCGGAGTTTAACACCAATGACTCGTGACTTCACTTGGACTTGAAAATACCTGATACCTTCCCCCAAGCCCAAAGATCAAAAAGTATATTAGTGTGTCATGAATCATTTCATTTCCTGCATGAACCAACACTGACTCTATTCATTCCCAGCAAATCGACAATTAATTTCTTGTTTGAACCAATCAGACAGCATCCAATCAAGTTGCAGGAGAGAACCACGGAGAACTAACATCACGTTACTGAGCTTTAGTCGGAAAAAATTACACCAAAGATAATTTCGTTCACAAATAAAAATTACGAGGTGGTCAACAAAAAACAAAACTGCAATATGTAAAACGAGCAAGTCGTACAGATGAGGATGCAACAACTGCCAGCTTCATTCAACATTTGAAGAACGGCTGTTGTTAAAATGACATCACATTCTGATTTCTTAAAGACTCGAAACCTAAAGTTTAAGACTTGGGATTTACTTGAGACTTGTCTGTCTTGACTAAGGACTTGGGCGCCACCACAACAAACAGTGATGTCAGACTGTGCTGACTGCTCTCCAAGTACACTACACTCTTACAAAGGTGCTTACTTGAACCATAAAAGGTTCTTCGGCTTGTCCCCAGAAGAGAACGCTTTTTAGTTCCTGGCAGAACCATTTCTAAGGGTTCCACTTGGAACACTTTCAGAGAGTTCTATCTTGAACCCAACAAAAAGGGTTATACATAGAACCATCATTGGAAGGTTTCACCCAGAACCCTTGCCAAGCCCTTTTCCACCAAATTATATCTGGTTCTCGAACCGGTTCTGTTCAAGATTCTTGGAACCATGGGGTTACATAGTGAACGTGTTTCAACCAGTTCTGAGCAAAACCATTGTAATCAAAGATGTCATCAACAGAGGGCGTGGCACAAAGCACATCGACCAGTAGAATATGACACGCCCACTTTGGTTCCCAAGGAAAACCTGCTATCTTTTTTTGTTTTAGCTGGGAAACAACTTCCCAGGTTCCAAACCAGTTTAATTTTCCTGGAAATGTTCCTGGACAGGTTCTGTGCTGGTGGAAAAGGCCCACCAGGGGGTTCTAACCTTAACCTTTCGACCGCTGAAGGGTGCAAACAAGAAGACAGGATTTATTTAGGACCCAACCAGAGGTTCTACTGAGAACCTTTTCATGTGATGGTACAAAGAACTCTTTATGAACGAGTTCCTCAAGGATTTCAATAATCCCTGAGGAACTCTCTCGCTTTTTTAGCATTTTCAAATTTGTTTGCAGCAGTGGCCACCTTCATGACAATTGTAAGCTGCTGCAAACAGGCAATACAATAAGACCTTGCATGGTGGAATTGTTGGAATTGTCAGTATTGTAGGTTTGACCTGAGTTTACGTTGACTAAGTGTAACAAAGGAAATGTCAGAGTCAATAAACTAGTTTGAAACAACTATGAAATAAAACAGGTACTTTTTTTTATAAACCTCACATTTCAGGGACTCGCCTTCCTTATGGAGACAAAACGCAAGTCCTCATAATGTAAATATTTAAATTTAGAGGGAAGGACTTGTCAGAGCAGGGTCAGGGTTAGACAAGTAGTCATTATATACATATATATAGGGTTAGGGTGGGTCTCCAAGAAATAAATGTAAGTGAATGTAATGTCCTCTGACATGATGGACTGTGTGTGTGAGTTATGTGCCCTGACCTCGAAATAAATGTATTTTTTCTCTTGCAGTTGCTCCTGAACACTCTTCTCACCTCCTCTCCCTCTCAGTCCCCATTTTTTTGTTCCATCTTTCCTCCCTGTAGTTGTTGTTTTTACACAGCACTTCTTTTACTAATAATCACTCCAAAGAAAAAATGTTGGCTGTTGGCTGCTTATTAAGCTGGTGAGGTCTCGCACGTATAGTATTTTCATAGTAAGTCCAATTACACGAGTATATGCTAATTGTTATAATTGCCATTAACAGCAGTTTCTGAAGGCAAAGACAATCAACATGTTGTTCCTAATTTAGTCTCAGTATGCCAACACAGATGGCTTAATTAGACTTCATAAAGCATCTTAAACGCTCGTTCAGTAAAAGGCTTTTGTGTGTTACAGTAGGTGAGCAGCTGTAGCTGAGTGGAATTACAGTTACAGGTTATTGCATGTTACCATAGAAGTAAATGGATCATTTTACTCGCCAACTAATATAACCCAGTGAGCACCAACTGGGATTTCAATGCTGATTTCTGATCGAAAACTGGTCTGAGACCTCTATTTACCCTCTTTTCAGAAAGCTAAAATGTGGTTACAACATCCACATATCACAAATCTGTTGAATCATTTTGAGAATTGGTTGCTGTAGCCTAATGCACATGTGCAAGTACTTCGACATATTGGTGACAACTTCAACTATTCCAAAGGTATCTGGGACAGGATGTAGAATAAACACTGACAAATACAGTTACTTCATTGAGAAGGTGTGTTGGTAGAGTGGTTTAAGCATGAGACTGCCACCCCGGGGTTTGAGACTTGCATATCATGGGATCTCTTTTCTGGTTGTTAAGTGAGAAATGTTCATTTGTGCATAACCACTTCCAGTTTTTTTCTAACTTGGTTAACAATTCTCTTTTTCAGTGCTTTCAGCTCAGTTTGAAGTCAGTGACAACGGTTCTAAACCTCTCAACCTTATTCATCCGTTGTCTTTCCATAGTCCTATCAGATGAAGTCAAGTGCCCCGTCGTTGCTTGTATGTGCAAAAAACAGTGTTTGTTGCAATTATTCGTTTTTTATTACTTAAAGGGGACCTATTATGCTTTTTCATCGTTTCTGAGCTATAAATGTTGTTACAATGTTGCATACTCGTGTTAAACGATGCCACCGCGTCAAATAAACGAGGTTTGTGCATTTGGACGTGAGCCCTGCAGCTGTTTTTGGACGGCTCTGAACGCTCTGTTTTGCCGAGTTTTTTATAACAGAAGGTTGCATTGACGTCAATCCGTTCCCGACTCGCTTATATGGTAATGCCCCGGCATAATGCTCTGAGCCTGCCCTCTCCCCCGCTCTGCTTCGGGAGTTGTATCGCTGTGCGCTGCTGCTCTCTACAACGATTGCACAGTGTTAGCACGTTAGCACCAGGCAGAAGTGGATAGAGTTGCTTTTTCACGGCCAGCAAAATAAAAACACCTCTGTGTTTGTCTGTCTACGGCATTTCACACGGACTGTTTGTCAACATGAGCCAGTGCGAAGCTGGATTAGCCGAAGACGAAACACATACACCGCAGAGATAAACAGGTTATGACAATAACAAGCTGCTCCTACCATTCAGAGACGTCATGAAATAACCTCTGTTCTGGAGAAACTTTAGGCTGTCCAGTTTGTAACTCCGGATCAGATTCGGGATCCAACACACACGGCTGTATTTCAAAACTTGTCATTTTCTAAAGAGTAGAGTAATAAAGTTTACTCCTGCACAGAGCCCGAGGCTCTCTGCTGCTGCAGCGGCATAATGAGGAGGCGGAGTTCGGCACCGCTCGGCAGCAATTCGGAAGTCCTCGGGAAAGGGCTGGGGGGTGGAGTAAACTACACGGCTCGTTTTTGGCGCGATGAGA
>JAJHUR010128306.1:802-11614 GCA_027495735.1 Lutjanus campechanus
TGCATACTGCTCAGAGTCAGCGGCTCTGCAGCAGAGTCCCTCCCTCTCCAGCCACACCGTGCCCACCAAGTGACAGTGAGTTACTATGGTTACAGAGACGCCCCGTGTCTCTGCCACACTGAAACTTTCCCATGGTTCCCAATAAGAGGTTTTTAGAGTAATATTCCAATGCAAAATCATGTAACTGTACCTCAATGCTGAAATCTAATAATATGAGATAAATTTTATATTTTGGTCGACATCATCTCCCTCAAATCAGTCTCAAAAATCTCAAACCAAGTAAGAGGAAGACTCCAAGCCACTCCTTCAAGAAAAATATAGTTATGTGTTAAACAGACACACGACACAAATTACATGCACACCTCAGCTGTGACTCTAAAGCCCTTGAACTCTTTAAGATTTGTTACTGCAAACAATTATAACACCCATCACTGTGACCTGTATGCTAAGGTTGGGTGTCCCTCTCTCTCTGTAGGGCGTGAAAGACACTGGGTTTTATTTATTTATAAAGCTCTTATTGGTCTTTTACTTTCTTACATCACTTCAATGCTTTTTTTTAATGCGGGCTCTTACTGGATTACGCTGCAGGTGCTGGCTGTTTTTCAGAAATAAATTAACTCAATTTTAGTTTTTATTTTAAGCTTTTATTTATTATTGAGGTTTATTCTTTAAAAATGTATTGTGGTTTTTATTGTTTTGTTGTTGTTGTTTTTTTATTTCTCACTGCCACTTTCATGTAAGTTTCTCTGTGGTGTTTTTTGTGTTGAGGGGCTTTTATTTTGGCGTTTCAGGTCTCTGCCTCAGTGTATTTTCGAGTAAAAATAAAAGTTGAGTGAATGAATAAATGAATGTGGTTGTTTTGGAGGATCACATCAAAAAAAACGTGTCCTGTATGTAGGGTTTTTACTCGCTTTGCTCTTCAGTTTCACATCTAGCCTGTGACAAAATGAAATGTTCGTCAAAAAAAATAAATAAAAAAAAATACAATATCACCACTGATGTGATGCTAAAAGTGCCTCTGGAGGTGAGTACTATTTTGAAAATGATTTTAAAATAAAATGATCAAATCGTCATCATGCATTGCTATTTATCCTAGATCATATTTATCAGACGGCACCATGGGTTAATAGCTTGATTTCGGTGCCAAAGTGTTAGAAGGTGAACTGTGTTTGTAGTCTGATCAGTAAAATGTGTGAAAGCACCTCTGAAAAACAGCGTATTAACCCTATGTCATCCGTAGCTGGACATCCCCCACTTCAAAACTCATTCCAGCGCGACTGTATGACCCGCATTGCCAAAAATCTCCGACGGTTGACAAATGCGTTTCATCTCATGGTGCATATCAACAGATCACCCAACCTGAACTGTGTTGCACAACAGATTTTGTCACATTTCTTCTAATTCAAACATTTATGGATTGGCCTCGGCTGCATCAGGAGCAACATGTTCACTGCCCCTGTATTTGCTGATGTAATGCACTCAACTAATTATACCAAAGCCATTTCTTTAACACGCACTCAAACACACATACACACACACAAACACTGGGGAGTGTGCGGCAGAGGGAGAAGACCAATGTTCTGTGTCTGAGAATAACAGAACAATTGCCTTGCCTCCAGCAGGCTCTAAAAGGCTGTCATAACAACTAGTTTGAGAGCAAACTCGGCGCTCTGCGCTAACAGCAGCATTAACAGCTGCATCAGGAGGATGGCTTGGTTATGAAATTATATGAGGACAGACATATCCACTTCTGCTTTATTTGCCCTTTTCTCCTGCTTTTCCCGCAAAGCGCACACAAGAGGGACGGGCGAGTGCTCTTACCTCCAGAGAGTCTCTGGAACCAGAAAGCAGGCACCAAATCAAACTATCAATGTATAGACCCAAAGAAACACAGAGAGAAATGGATTCAATAAATCCTAAGTGGAAAGAATTGCGGTGATAATGCGGGATATGTTTTGCCTTTGCTATGCGTGGGTCACCTGTCAGTGTTTGAACATTTACTGCCATTGTTCAAATGATGATTTTTAATCCCCAAAAGATCCAAATGGTACACAAAGCATACATCATCGGTTAATGAAGCTTTAAAAGGAGCATGATGTAGCAGTCGCGCATGCAAAAATGAGTACAGCAGTCCAATTAGCAAGATGGAGCCACAGGCTGTATATTAAATAGGTTGCAACCCTGTTAAATATACGATCTGTGGTTGTTCCCCACGACCCCCTCCTCCCCAGACTCGGGGAAAGCTCTGCAGGCTGCAGGAACACTGCAGGAGCACAGGACACATGCAGCATTGTAAATTGAAAATAACAAGCGAAAGACAAGTCCTACACTGTAAGTTGATCAGCTGTTTATAACTGTCAGTTGTCTGTCAATGTTAAGTTCAGCCTGTTATCCCGAAAACAAAAGCCCACTGCTCAAAAATAAAACACTCTAGATGATGAATTAAGTGGCTGCCTGTCTCACTGCTGCCAAACTCCATTAACATTTTGCTCGATTTAATAGTTATAAACAGTATGTCCTCTACAAGATTATTATTGCTTTCTTAAGACTCATAAACAGACACGGACTCATTCAGCAAACATTCAGCATTAATTTGAACTCTGATTAATGTGAAACAAGCAAACAAAAACAGTTATTGCAGCCTGGAATAGAGTTTTCTAGCGTGGTGTCCCCGCTTAACATGTTTCCTTGACCTCTGATGACACACCATGGTCACTTTAGGATTTGTTACAGTAAATATATTACAGAGTTCTCCTTTAATCGGTCAAATTCCTAACGGCAATTAATCGATTGAATCATTCTAAGAGCTCCTGGAGTGATGGTAGCAACTTCTCTTCAATTATGTCATTTGAAAACTTGAACAGATGCATTTTTCTTGTCACATGAGACAAAATACCACCAATAAACTGAACTAAACTAAACTTTACTTTGCTGTCAGACAGACTTTTCTGACAGGAAACCACCATTATATAAGCCAAATATCAGTCTCTCCAAAGAAACCAGACTCCATTGACAAAAATGGTCATTTTACCTGGCAGAACACAAGAGTTTCTGGTTCTGGTTAGTTTGTTTCTGTTATTGTGTAACTTCAATGTTTTTAAAGTGTTAGTTGGTTTCACCAAAGTCACACAATAACACAAACAAACTAAGCGATTGAGGCAGGGGCAGACCAGCAACTCCCGTGTTCTGCGAGGTAAAATGAATGGTTTTGCCAAAGGAGTTTGGTGGCTTTGAAGAGAGCGATGAGACAGGTTATTTAGCAGTTTCCCACTGGAAAATGCAGTCTGACCACAAGGGACAGTGGTGAAAATATTCCACAGCAGTACATTGCTTAACTTCCTACACCAGCACTCCTGCAGGTTCTCCAAACTGGGGGCACGTTGATGTATCCTGTAGGTAAAACACTGACTGAGTTTCTCATAAATAGTACCGCAAAACAATAATTTGTCTCGTTTGTTTGGAAGCTCAGGGGCGATCATACATTCTCAGGTGTGGGCCCCAGTCTGTGGAACAAAATGCCCCACCACATCAGATCTGCCCCCTCTACTGTGTCATTCAAAGCACACCTGCATGGCCCCCTCTTTTCTTCGGCTTACTTGAACTTTTACTATTAATTGGCCCTTTATAATTAGTTTTGCCTTACTCATTTATTTAATCTTGATCTCTCTGGATATATGGATGATTTTGTTCATGTTGTTTTAAATGTAGAATTAGAATTGACTTGACTTTGACTAATTAACTCATGTTAATGTTTTTGTGCTCACCTGGATAATAAAAAAAAAAATCCGCCCTGCTAACACGATGTCAGAGATGTGGTGTTCTGTGACTCACCTCCTTGCCGAGGTCTTCTCTGATGACCTGCTTGATCTCCTCCATGCTGCTCTGAGGAGCTCGGCTGTGCAGTACCTTCAGTGTGGACGTGTACTCCTCAGGCAGCAGGTAGTCCAGAGCACCAAGGTGCTGGCCCACCTTGATGAACGTCCCCCGGTTGGCGCAGCACAAGTCCCGAAGACGCTCCGCCGACCGCAGATGCACCTAGAGGTGACAGAACAGAGAAAAGAAAAAAAAATTATATCAAGTCAAGAGAATAACGTGACAGTGCTACACTTAAATGTTTAAATTTGCAGAGAGTTTGAGTCGAGGTTTAATGAACTGATCAATGAAAGTTAATTTTGCTACTAATTCACTGAAAGTAGAAATCATTACCGTCCCATGCTGCAATAATCATCTGTTTGAGGTAATTACTTGAAAAATAGAGTCTACAGCTGGATTTATATCTTGTGCATGAAAGAGCAGCAGTGTAGCAACAAAACCTTTACATGCAGCCAGAGTTAAAGGACCAGTGCACAGGACTTAGTGGCATCTAACAGTGAGGATCTTGTCTCACGCTCCCCTTCCAGATGTGTGGGACAAACTATGGTGGCTGCGAAACGGCACAAAACGGTCAAAAGCCACGTCCAGAGCCAGTGTTTGTCTGTTCTGGGCTACTGTAAAAACATGGTGGCACAACATGGCGGCTTCCATGGAAGAGGACGCGGCCCTCTGTAGGTATAAAGGCCTCATTCTAAGATTATTATACACTAATAAAAACATACTTGTGAAATTAGAGAATAAAAATGTTCCTGTTACACAGGTAAAAATAACTGTGAAGATGAACAAAAATATAGCTACAACACAAACATAATTTTTACAATATTTAACCATTCAGTCACTCATTCAGTGTATAAGAAGAAAATCTCTAAGAAAGATATGAGCAAAGTTCATCGATAAACTTCACAAATACACTAAAGCTTTTGCCTAATAATTCAAATCAAATGCTTTGAAATAATCTGTCAAATCAGATATTAATATCGGCAATATTTATCGGCTAATACAGACCCATACTGGCCGGTGATTTATTGTGTGTGGTATTTATTATGCATTCCTAATAACAAGTAAATCCTAGAAACAAAGAAAGGAAAAAAATATAACAAAGAGTCGTGGCAATACCACATTTAGCTAATATTATAACAAGCCATTAAATATTCCCATTAAAGGAAGGTAATTTGATAGATGACATAATTAAAATTAAAAACCAGTGGTGGACAGAGTACGGAAAATCTGTACTCAAGTACAAGTACTGCTGCATTACTAAAACATTCCTCAATTCCAAGTAAGAGTACTGGTGTTAGACAAATACTTAAGTATTAATCTCAAAAACTACTCGAGTAATAATTTAATAATTTATAAGATACAAAACACATGTTTCTGTTGTTTTTTTTCTACTTCTCATTTTTTTGGGGGGTCATTTTTTCCCTCATTTTAAGTTTAAGTTTCAAGGCTCTGCCAGACAAAACAGCCATTTCAAGACTATTAAATATCCATGAATACATTTTTAATCCATAAATCATTAATCATTAACATCCTCACTCCAAACTGGCTGCTGCTGCAGTGTTTAGTTTTTTTTGTCCGTATGTCCTGGTTTTTATTGGCCCGTTTGCGATCAGATCACCTGATTGGCTACAAAGATGCAGATGAAAGGTTTGGATATTGATACAAATTGTACTCAGAACTCAATTATGATTTTAAAAGTAACCGAGTACCCAAATAAACTACTTAATTACAGTAATTTGACTTCCACCCCTGTTAAATGAAAGATGAAATGAAGTACATAATTTAGATAAATTAAAAGAATTAAAATGTAAAATATTATGTAAAACAGCTACAGGTTGGCAGTGGAGATTATAATGATTCATCGGTGGTCAATCAATCAGTCGTTAAGAATTTGATTGAGCCAAGTTAAATTGACCTACCATCAAGTAAAGATCTGCAATACAATTATTTTTATGAGCGCACTCCACATATTTATCTGATATTTAAGTATATGTGTTTAATATACTGTACAGGCCTTTATAGTATGTTTCATGATGCTGTCAGAGAATATGCAATATTTTGCCGTGGAATTAAACTTTTAAAAGCTAACTGATGAATTGTTAATGTTACCAATGATCGATTAAGGGAAGTGTTTACAATTTGCAACCAAAGTTGGGAGGTTTAAGATCAAATTTCAAAAAATGTCCAAAGGGTGAGTGTATTGATTTTAAGGAGGTATTTTTCTCTCACCCAGCCTCACATGATGTGTATCACTGAGATCATGGAAGTCCATAAACATCATGTGAATAACTGTCAACGCGGAGAGACAGACAGGCTGAACAAGTTTAAGAGTCTCATCACATCACTGTGGTCTGTTTGTGTGGAATCTAAATGAAAATGAGCAATAAGAACAGAGGGACATGATCAAATGAGAGACTGAATGGTGTCTGTGGCGTGTGTGTGTCTGTGTGTGTGGGGTGGGGGGGGGTGGGGGATGTGGTGGTGGTCCCGTCCCGTCTGTCCCATTTGAACCAGCTGGAAGTGATAATGCTTATAGAGAGCTCCTCTCCTGAGACCAGAGCAAATAAAAAGCCGTGAAATTAGCTCCCCTTAACCTCTGTAACCCCTCCACACACACACACACCATGAATACAGACCAACACACACACACACACACACACACACACACACACACACAAAGCATGTTCTCCAGGCATGTTCCCACAGGACCGTTTGACATGAGTGTCATCTGGGCAATTATGACAAAGCAATGACAGAAACAAGTCGCCAGAGATTACCAGATGAGCCTTTCTGCTACAAAAATGCACCAGGAACCTTTTATTTTTTTTTTTTTAAATAAAAAAAAACATCTCTAGAAGCAGCATGTGGAGCAGTAAAGGTACAAGCTGGAACACATAATTGGTGGAATCATAAACGTGGTTTATCACACAAAACAGTCACAGGAGGTGGAAATATAGATTTTAGGCCTCAATCTTGAATTCCTTTCACAATAAAATTTTATTTATACAGCTCTGAAACCATAATACCAAATGAGGCTATTTTAAACTTCGACATGTCTAATATTTGAAGGACGATTAATAAATACGTTGGGTTTTTTTTTCAATAAGGCCTGTAACAATGCATTATGTAATAAGATCACATTATGTAATAACTGGACAAAATATAATACATTTTCATTTCTTCTTCAGCCTGAACAAAATATGTAATACATTTCTCTGCATTTTATAATGAATAATCACATTTTTCAGTGGTTATTAAACAATGCACAATTTGATTTTTTTTTTTTTTTCTTGGATGAAAATGTAATATTTCAGTGCATTATGTAAAAACCAACCAAAATGGATGTCTTCATTCCTAAAAATCATTATAACATGAAAACAATTATTATATTATATTCATTTATTTAATGAATCATAAAGACTCAAGCTTCATTTTAAAAGAGATAGTTAGACAGAGTTAGACGCAGTGGTATCCATCTTTGGTCAAAACTACATCAGCTGTGTTCCATAGATTAATAACCACCACAATAGGTAATAATTGATTACAAGGTTTGGGGAAATATATGCGTTCAAGCTGTTTATTACAAAATGCTGCAGATTATTTCAAAATGTGGGTGTTATTACACAATGAAGCAAACATTTCTTACATTTTGTCAAATTATTAAGTAATGTGGTGTCACAGGGCGAAGTGGGGGGGAAAAACAGAATTAATAAGTGTGATAATTTCACGATTTCAAATTAAATCTCACACTGATGGGAATAAAAATAAATGAAATCTGAGCAAAACGTCAGAATTGTAGGAAAAGAGAGATGATTCCGACTTCAATCTTACAGTTTCGACCCCGTTTCTCTCTTTCAGGAGTTAAGTTAAACAAAATAAACTTAATAAAATAGTCTCCTTGTTCCCTCCGTTTGAACTGATTTTCATTCTGACTGAATGATTTCATCTAATCTCTCTAATCTCTATAATTCTAGAAAAAAAAAAACCTGAAACTGAACAGAAACAGTCCAAAAAGGCAAAAATAAAATAAAACATTTCTCATACAGGCCGAGTCTGAAAATACGCTTCAGTTAAAGGTCAAAGTCTTAACTATAAAATCTCTTCGGTGGTCAGTGTTCCTGTCATGTCATGTGATCGTGTTGTGTTTAACACTAGAATTTTGTGCAAATAAATAGGAAAAGAATTCATGATTTAATTACAAATTGTAACTTTAATCTAATACAGGAGCTTTTGTTGTCCTTTTAAAATGTAAAACAGCAGAACACTGTTTACTGCTCTGAACATCAAGAGGTTTTTATGCAAATTTGTGTACATTTTTCATATCTACCTGTAAAAGAGTTACAATGAGACAAAACGGCACATTAATTAAACCACTGCGCCTTATCATCACCTGAAAGTGGATGAGACACCACCACTATAATATGATAACATCCAGCTTTGCTGTGTAAAACTGTGTGAAGTTAGAAAACACATCAAGTCTCACATCGATGAGATTAAATGAAAAATTGCATGAAAATAGTTTTATAGAGTGGCACAAAATATCGACACCTAATTAAATGATATGAAACTCCTGAAACTGTAGGGCTGCACTGAATCATTTGGGGCTTCATTAATAATGACTTATTATTAATATTGGAATGCATTTTTTTTCCCCATGTTAATCCATTCTGTTTAAACCTGGTATTTGCAGATAATTAGGCTCTTATGTCTCTCATATGAAACCTTCATAACAGAGACAGAAAATAAATGAATAAAAAGAGAAAAAAAAATGGCTGCTGAGACTTCTTTACCGCATTTTTGCTGTCATTTATGATGGTGTTACAGCGCTATAGCTTCTGTCCTCTCTGCTGCATGTTTGACTGAGAATGGGGCTCCACTCAGTGTTACCAGATGTATAATAATTATCAGATTTGTACTATAATTTTGAAAAATTATTCAATTTTCGAAGCAGTGAAGCAGAGTGTAGATCTGGAGCTGTTTTGACTGTAAGAACAGAAAGTGACTGTGTGATGGGCTGTGATTGGCTGTGTGTACCGCACTGTATTCAAGACAGTTTGTTTGTTCCAGTTATTAGATTAGTGGTTGTCTTACACCTGTAGGGATCCGACAACCATTTTATAGTATATAGTACTACATAATATATGTACTTGTACTTGATTGTTGTACTTGATTTAACTGAATAATGACTTAATTATATATTTTATTTACTGTATTTTTACATTTATCTATTTCCTCATCCTTTATTTTAAGAAATATTGCTCTTTTTTCTCTCAAGTATATTTATTAAGTTTATGGGTTTTTGTGAACACACAAATAACAGACAGCTCAGTAAGAACACGGGCCTACACAGTCAGCATTAATAACAGTTAAAAAAATACGTAGGTGCTCTTTAAAAAAGTAAATTGTTAAAATAAAATCCAAAATATAACAGACAAAGTTCAGATGGCAAACCTGGGTCCACAGTCCGTCATGTACAAATGCTCACAAGTGTAAGAAGGACAGGCGGAGGTGTGGAGTCCATATTTTCACCAACTGTCCTTTGGATGAATGGAGCGGGCATGTCAAGTATTCAAGAGGAAAACATTCCAAGATTATCTTCTGCCAGTTTGCTTTGGAAGGAGGTTTTTGTCATTTATCCGTGATAAAAAAGATGTTCTTTCTAGCAGCATATGCAGGGATACTGAACAGTCTGTGAGAACTGGTACCAACAACTGGATCTTGACTCGGATGCCCAAAAAGCTGAAATATTGCTATTTAAATTATTATTAATTGTCTTTTGATGTTCAATTTAAAACTCTGCAGTTCACTCAGGTGTATTTCGTATCAATATTTTCTGTGTGCAATGCTGTAAATTCAGTCTGTACATTGTTTAATATTGTATATATTGTTCCTGTTTTATATATTTTCACCTTCTGCTATGGAACTCCAATATTTCATGTTTTCTCTCGATGACATTATTATTGTTTACCTATTTTTTTATATATATACTCTTGTTCATATTGCTTGTTTACTATTTTTTACTGATGCTTCTGTTTTTGTTATCCACTTTGCCGCTGTAAAACCGCAACTTCCATTGCAATTGTGCAACTAATAAAGGTTTATCTTATCTTACTGTCATTGTGTTTTGGCACCATGTAAAATGTCATGCTAATAAAGCCTTTTGAATTGAATTTTTTTGAATTGACTGCATGAAGTGATGTACATTTGATAGACTGTGTAATATGGACACATTTTATCATTCATGTAGTATCCTGACCCGTTCTCAGGGTGTTTCAGTATATGATAGTTTTTAAACATTTGATCATTTTAAAGTCGCAGTACAATATTGCTGTGTTTTCCACCAGGAAACACAACCTCACACAGAGTGGAGAGCAGAGGATTGAAGTGACAGAGGAGACAGTGAAGCAAATGAAGTGAAGGTTATGTTTTACTTAAGCTGACAACAACAACAAGTTGCCATTCGGAGCTTCAGTTTTGAATATGCGTTGTTTTTTTTTTTAATAAAAGGTAAACAGTGTGACAAACAGCATTATACTGAAGTACTGTAGAGCTGCAGAGATGCTCTGACCCACAAATCATGTTCCTCAGATGTAAAGTTTGTTTGGTACAGATGCCACCGAATGTCACATAATCATGATTTAGCAAAAGTGGCAAAAAGTAGAAGTGTGATGTTGCTGTTTTACACAACCACAGTGTTCTTCCAGGTGAGGACAGAACTCGCCAGATACAACTTAACATGGTCCATAGGATCTTAAATGGCAGAGCCCCCAGTTACCTTGACAACTACTTTCACAAGTAGGAAGAAGTCCATAATCACAATACCAGAGCTAGGGCAGTGCCTTTAGAAATTTATAAACTATGATGGGAAAAGGTTTTATTCATTTACACTGGAGCCACAGAATGGAACAAAGTGCTTCTTGCAATCAAGGAGGTGCAGAA
>JAJHUR010128317.1:1539-12729 GCA_027495735.1 Lutjanus campechanus
ATATATATATATATACAGCATGTAAACAAACCTCCTGGACTGCATCTTGAAGTCTTTTCTCGGTCATCCTCACCGGGCTCAGACTGTCTCGGCGTCCCGGCAGCCTGATGATGCAGGTGATGACTCACACAGCCAGGCTTCCCCCATCCTTCTCATCTCGCCTCGGCTCCGCTTAAACGTCTCAGGGTGGATTTCTGCAGCGCTGCAACAGAACACGCAGCTCGACTGAGGCTGCGATGAGCACATATAGGCCTAATGGAAAATGTCATTTATGTAACACTGTAAATAGCGATTAGTTCCGTGACTGTGGATATGAAAGGTTACTGCACATTCACGTCGGTTTTCTCTCCTGTTTTAAAGCCAGAATTAGAGCTGCGATTACTGCACCTCACTGCTCACACTCTCACACATGATTGAGAACATTAAACTGGCATTTACAGTATGCAACTGTAGGTAAACAAGAGTCTTAACCTGGAGATGTTTCATTGTACAATTAGACACATGCAGCTGAACACCGACTGTTCAGTGGAAGGTTGCTATAAGGACATTCTCATTTTAGGGAAAGTTGGCATTACTCTAAAATAAAAATCTGTCTGGGTGGAAAAATCAAACACCCTCTGATTTGCCAGTTTCAGAGGAGCATATTCAGAAAATGCTGCTTGATTGCTTAAAGATTAGAGGAACATTTCCCTTTCATCCGACTCTCATAGCTAATTTTTCATGCTCACAATCGTCAACGTGCTATCCGAGATCAGGAATTCTTTTGATTAAAGCAGAAAAAGGACGTCGGCTCGCAGCGTGTTTTTGTCGTGACACGCTTTCTTGCACATCCAGGCCTTCGCTGACTGCAGCGTGGGAATTCTTGCAGAAGAAGAAGAGGAGTTGAAAACAGAGTTGATTTGAAGCGTCACATGTCCATTGTGGGTCAGCAAATCGTTGCCTAGTTGTTCCCAAACTTTTTCAAAAGAAAAAATAGCTTGTATTGTAGGTGTTGAGGGACAAAAATGTACGCAGGTCATCATGCAAGTCATGTTAATGGAATTTTATTTGTTATATTCCTGTTTTTATGGTCATTCTGGGTCTTTATTATGTGAAGCATAGGGCTCTTTATCCAGCATGCAGCATTAATGTCTTTTTTTCTTCTTTTTTTGCCTAAAAATTAACTTTGGGCCAGAAGATTTCTGACCCACTTGCCCAAAGTCACTGTTTACTTGTCCCTGTGCAAATTATTTTATTAGTTGTTATGTAATATAATAATAAAGAAAGAAAAGCAGGAAATCCTGATATTTCAGAGGCTGAAAACATAATTTTCTGCCATTTTTTGCTTGAAAAATTACCATTAAACATTAATCGATTATCAAAATGGTTTAAAAGTTTAATGGAAAGGTGAGGCGCTAGATTTACGAGCCCAACATGGCATTTTACTTGGGCAGGCAAGCAGGCAGTCCTCTTTGTTGGACCCTGTAGTCCCAAACTACATCTTAAAAAATGTAGTCATTATAAAAAAAATGTTGGCTTATTACAAAGTTTAATCGCCAAGAGGCTGATCTTTTAAAATATATTTTCCTGGCATCATTGAAGAGTAAAAATCAAAACCCTCTTAAGGCTAAATGATTTTGACTGAATATCTAATTGCGAGTATTTTGACTGATATTGGAATTGCGATATGATTTGCGATATTAGAGGTTAAAATGACTGTGGTTTGAATTTTTTGCAGGAATCTGTCTGCAGAATCTGTTTCTTAGGACAGGACATCTCTGCCTCACATCATTCATTAACTTAGAAGTTTCTTAACTCACAGTTTACCTTTAACAAATATTGCACCTCCTGCGATTTTGAAAATTGCAGAAAGCCACATTACGATTTCGCTAAAATTTCGATTAATTGTGCAGCCCTAGTTTTGTCCCAATTCTCAAAAATGAGGGACACATAATGTAAATGTTGGCTTGTTTGTTTGTTTTTTTGTGGTGAAATGAAATACAAAAATGTTGTGAAATGAAAATGCACCTTTGGTACATCCCCAACTTTGGGAAACAATCGCCTGTTAGAAAAAGATCTAAGATAACAGAGTTTATAGTACAGTTCATTCTTTGTCAACATTTGTTCCCCTTAACAAATGTAGTCTTTAAAAACTGGCAGATCTGGTGACATTTGTACCATGTCAGCGCGAGTGTTTTGTAATGATGGATGCCTTGTTCTCAGATCCTCCTCCTGCGGTGAAACGCCCTCGATGACTTGTAGCTGAGAAGAGGAACATATGCTGCCTAATAACGTAGCAGGTGCTCTTCTCCGTGCACGCTGTGGAGCAGACTTGCTATGGTGTGTTAGTCTTCAAAGTCTTCCTCCCACGACTGTAACGCAGAGAGTTTTTTTTTTTCCTCCCTGCCTCCGCCCATCAGCTCTGCATTTCTGCTGAATCGCAGAACAGTAGCGGTTCTTATGAAGCCTCACCTCATGAGCCTTTGTCTCATGTCGTTCCAGTGTCGAACAAAGCGAGTGTGTGTTTATGCGTGTGTGTGTGTTTGCAGACAGATGAGGGACCAGGGTGTGCTGCCTCAGGGCCTCTCCTCTAAAGGCATCTGGTGCCCGGTTGGAGAGCCTTATGATGCCTGATGAAATCACAGCTGACATTTTGAAAACAGAGAACGAGCCCGGCGCAGCAGATGAAGCGTAGCGGCTGAAGGATTATGTTTGCTTCAGAGCTGAATACGCTCAGATTTTCTCACCTTTTTTTCTTCCCTCTTTTGCTTCCTTCTGTCCTCCATCCTCCCTGTTCCCCCTCCGTCTGCAGCAGCGACCTTCTCTGGATCATCATTACGCTCTCAGAAATGAGGGTTCTTCCTTAAATGCAGAGGTTCCACCCATAATCATCTGCTCCTGAAGAACCCTTTGTAAAGAAAGGGTTTGGCAAAGGTTCTTTGTATGACTAGGAGCTCAATTAAGAACCCATTTTATCCAGATAACCCTAATACAAAAAGGTTCTCGATGGAGCCTCCTAAGTGCGTTCTAGACAAAATCCTCGAAATATAAAAAGGCTCTCGGTAGAGCCCGCTGAGTGTGTTCTACTGTATATAAAACCCTCGGAATATATAAAGGTTCACCCAGGTAGAACCCTATGTGTGGGTTCACAATAAAACCCTCAGAATATAAAAAGGTTCTTGGTAGAATCCCCTGGGCTGGTTCAAGATAAAACCTTTAGAATTAAAAAAGGTTCTCTCCTGAGTGTGTTCTACATAAAACCTTTGGAACATGAAAAGGTTCTTGATGGAACTTCCAGAATGTTTTCTAGATAAAACCCTTGTAATATAAAAAGGTTCTCAGTAGAACCACCTGGGTGGGTTTAAGATGAAACTCTAGGATTATGGAAGGGTTCTCAGTAGAACCCCCTGATTGTGTTCTAGATAAAAAATCCTTGGAATATAAAAAGGTTCTCAATAAATCTCCGGACTATGATCTAGATAAAACCCTTGGAATATTATCTTATCGAGAACCCACCCAGGTAGAACATCCTGGGTGGGTTCTGGAATATAAAAAAGTTAAGAGTGTTCTAGATGAAATCCTCAGAATATGAAAAGTTTCATGGTAGAACCTCCTGAGTGCGTCTGAGTCTAGATGAAACCATTGGAATATAAAAAAGTTATGGGTAGAACCCCCTTGTGTGGGTTCTAGATGAAACCCTTGGAATGTAAAAGGGTTTCTTGGTAGAAGAAGGCGAAAGATTCTGGCTAGAACCTTCACAGAGGTTTCTAGGTTGAACTGTTACACGATAGAAGGGTTCTCTTTTGAACCTCTCATCATGTTTTGAATGAAAAATTTCACAAATGGTTCTAGGTATAAACATTTATGTTGGGTTCTAGGTAGATTGATAGAAAGGGTAGGAAAGCAGAAAGGGTTCCACGTGAAACTGTTATAAAGGTTAACAACAGGAATCATAAAGAGCTCCCCCAGCCCTTCCAAGCTAGCACCTTTATTTGTAGGAGTGTCTCACGACATAAGACATGCATGTTCCACACGGTGCTGCTGGAAGCTGCGTGCAGTGACAGGAGATTATAATCCAGAGGAACATGACAGACACGTTGTTTCCTCTCTGTTAAAATATTCAATGTTGCCTGATGCAGCGTTTCCAAACACAGCTCACACTGCTGCTGCTGCTGCTGTTCCTCCATCCTGATCAGCTGCGATAACAGCGATGAATATTTCACCGTTACAGAACGTGGAATGTGGGTCGCGTCGAGGAAGCGAGGCCTTGCGGGGAGCGCCATAAATATCTCTGTGTCTCTCTGGTTTTTAATGGCTGTGCTTTATTAGGGCTGCGCGGCTCGCAGTAACAGGTCCGAGGAAACCCAGAGGAGCTGAGAGGAGCCCGGGGCAAGGTGTTGCTTCATCTGCAGTCTGTGGAGCAAAAGAAATCTCTCCTTCTTTTTTTTATTTCATCAGGCGTTGTGGGGTTCCTTGGAATGAAAAAACACGAGCGAGCGTTTGTGTCAGTAAAATGCAGGGAGAGAAAAGTAAAAGTGAAAAATGAAAGGGAAAGACTCACGCTGTGTGTGTGTGTGTGTGTGTGTTGTGCTGTAAGAAAAAAAAAGGCCACAGTGTGAGAGATGAAAAACACACAAAGACACAGTTACCTCCTTCGACAGCGCTGCACGCTGAGAGCACAAAATGTTGTCACACTTCTTTTTATGAAGGCAAATCCAGGTGAAGCTCATGATGCCTGCTTCATTAGTTAATGAGCTGGAGGACATAAACTGACATTTACCTAAAACTTCCCAGGTTAAATCCAGAGCACATGGGACAGTTTATCTTTGCACTTTAGCTTAGCCCAGTCAGTGGTGTGTTTCAGAGAGTCAGAGGCCTTTTTCTGACCTGGTATTACAGGGATAGTTTGGGTGAACTATTCCTTTAACAAGTGGACAACTTTGAGTATGTGAATTCACACCCGGCATTACAGATGTGTCCTGAGTGACCACTTGTGATTGGATCTCACTTCCCCACTCAATATGCAAATAAAGACTGTTTTGTCCATTTAATGTCCGTTACTGTCTGTGTGATGTGTTTTTACAAGAAGAGAAATAACTTAATATATTTCATTTAATGCTGAATTTGCAATAAGGTGCAACTGATTAAGAATTCACCATAGCTGTTTTACGTCCCCACTCTGTATACAAATAAGAACATTTGTTGTTTTAAATGCAGCTTGCTGAGACAAATGGACACAATGTTTTTTTTCTGCAATAAAAGATATAACTATAAATAGCCTACTTAATGTATAACACTTGCCGAATTTATGAGCACACCCAAGTAATTAAGAATTAGTTGTAGACAGCGCTTCACAAAGTTTATTGAGTGTCTCCTCACTCTACAACTCTCATAATAGTGGGTTTTTTCAATGGAGTCTGGTAAGAGAGCCCGTAAACATTATTTCAATGAAACAAATCATGCACTCATAAGATTTCAGAGTCCTAGCGCGGGTCCAGGTTTGCAAGCCCGCACCTACAAAACTGAGATCCAGAACCGCCCCACAACCCGCTCTGCACCCGTCTTTAAACACACACGTACAGTCACTAACTTGTGTCCTCAACTGGCGCAGCGCCTGTGATTTTTGAAACTTTTTTACAAACATCCAAGTCACGGACAGTGTTATTCTCACAGTCTTTGGGTGAATCACAATCATCCAAGTTGGCCTTTGGAAAAACGGTGTCCACATTTCGGTGTTCTCCGCTGCCTTTATGTCGTCTGTTTTAGCCAGCAGCTAGCCTACATCGCTGTCAAAGCAAACAGTGACGTCCCAGTGTTTGGAGTTTGTTTCTCACATGCTGCCCTGTGAATTTAGATAAATATATTTTTTACCCGTTATGCAACTTTTTGCGGGTCACCCGTCGGGTACCCGACCCGGTGCAGGACTATAGATGATGTTACTTAAGTAGGTGGTCTTTCAATGTGGCCCAGAGTGTGTTCACACCTGTATTTACCGCTGTCCACTTGTAATCAGATTCACTGAGGATGCATGTTAATACCAGGTCAGAACACGGCCAAAGTGAAACTGGAACTTTTTGTTCCAGAAATAAGTAAGTAAGGCAAATCATGCTGATCACTATGTTTGTCGAGGGAGGGACGGTGCAGTAGATATAGAATTATTTATCTAAAATTTCTGTTTTTGAGGCATTTTAAGAAAACCTATTTAGGACGAGTCCCAGATTGTTTCAGTTTAAAGGACAGTTGATTATTGGCTCTCATTCCCAGGTCATCAATTACTGGCTCAGACGGAGCCACTCAACAAATCAATGGGACTCAACAGTCAACCCAAACCAAAGAGTGGGTGTTTGATGACCTGGGAACGAGATTCAGCGATCAATTATCTTTCTCCGGAATCGCTCGCTCCACCTTCAGATGTCACCACCTCGCCAGAAGAGTTCAGTCGAGTGGCTGCAGCGAGTCCAGACATGCTGTAACATCAGCAGAACACGGAGGCAGAACCATGTTGACATTTTTGTTTAGTACCTTGAAGTAGGCCTGGCCGGTAAAACAACAGTGATAAGTATCAGCATCGGACACACAATAAGAAAACTGTTCAATAAACAAACAAACCCTGGCTCATGAACAGCCTGTCGTATCTCTTGATGATGAAGCCTGACACACAATTAGCCAATCATTTGACAGATGTGTTGCACCGTCAACACGTGACACAACAACAGAAAAGGCGTGACGTGAGAAAATGATTGCAGACCGTGATAAAAGGATAATAAAAGGACAGGTCAGCTTGCCAGTATGGCAGTTTTTTCTCCTATTAAATCTATTACTTGTGTGCTTTAATAAAAAGTAAAAGTGCTTAAATTTAAGGGTTCATTCATTCAAAATTACATCATAATAGGGCAAGTGTTGATACAGTATTATGGATAACAAAGAAAGAGCATTTGTACTACTGGGCTGCAAAAAAAATTAATAGGAATTTAGCTTTTGAATGCAGCCGAAAAGCTTTTCAAAGTGAGAAACTCTTGAAAGAAGAATAGCACAATCATTATTTTAAATGAAAAGTTTAAGAAGAGCATCCTTGCTCAATTCAACACAATAGCTTATATTAGCTCACGTTAGCTAACAAATGCTAATGTCTTGACATGGAACATCATAAAAAAATTAATTTAGAGATGTGTTTCTGACCCACTAACAAATCTAAGTCCAGTATTCGTTGTCCTTTTAGCTTTGTTTTGGTCTCCACCAACTCCTGAGAAAAATATCTGGCTCTTTAGCTGCTCAACGCTGCGCCATGTTCACCAGCTAGTTGCTAACGTTATTGTCTGTTGTGTGGTGCTGGGCAGGTCGTGGGTTAATCAGAGTGCAGAGTTTTGTGGACCAGAGAATCAAAACAAAATGCTAAAATATGATGTCAGAAACCCAAGGAAACAATCCCGTTAATCGAGGGGGTGGAGCTATAGTTATCATTAGCGGTGCAGAGGAGAAGCCAGGTGCAGCTCATTAGTGGTAGAGATGGAGTTTGGCGTGTGTGGAGAGAGCAGAGACTATTTGCATATTCATGAATCCTTGAATACTTAATGAAGGCGAGGTGTTGAGCTACATTTAAGCCAATTTAATAAGGTATTTGAACTGTTTTTGTAAAAAAAACATGTCAGACACAATTTATTACTTATTGCAGATCATTTTATATTGTTTCAAACATGACTGGAGGACTTTAAATAGTGTTGCTGAGCGAGTTTTGATTTTTAGTGACACATTGTTTATAATAAGTTACATAAAATGTCATAAAAGTCTTATATCATTATAATAATATCACAATACCATCCCTAAAAACATTCCTCCAGCTTGACTGGCTTGTTAAAATCACAAAGGGTTTGAATTGATAGCAATGATAACTAATTTTGAGCAGGGCTCAAAATTAGGGGAGGAATCGGAGAGGACGCTGGCGTTGCTTGTTCGCCGCTTCTCCACCCGCGATTTGATTGCTTTTATAGTTTTCCTGTGCTATTTCTTCCAGTAAAGTTGCTCTTGCTACAGCACGGATTGTTTTATTGCGGTGCCTCTAATTTTTCTGGACCTTGGATCCTATGATTCAATCATTTTTTCTACCGGTGGGGTAACTAGGTACCTACCTGCTACAGACGACTTCCAGCTGTCAACCTTGTCCCACCTGGAAAGGGCTCTCTGGATCCAACCACCATATCGCCTTGGCGAACAACTTTCCTCCCTTCCACCACCGCTCCACAAACTCGACACGGAGTTCCACCGAGAGGTATCCAGGCTAGCAGTTAGCGTGGCTAGGCAGCACCCTTCCCTGGTCAGCATGGCGTTCAGCTATTCCATCTCGCAACTCCGCCGGCTAAAACCCGCGACTACTCCTGGACTTAATATCCCCATCATCAGTGAACTTGGACTTCTTCGCCGCCCTCGTTACATCCACAGAGGCTCCGGTCGAAAATTCATCTTCCATAACCAGCCAAGCTGCTCTGCTACAAACATCCCGTCTCTATGGTCACCCGTCGCACGTCTGGCGCGTCATCAGAGCGCCGCCGCACCAGCTACCATCAACGCGGGAAACACCGCGAGATCTCAGCACTCCAGCAAAGGAAACACCGCGAGATCCCTGCACTCTCGGCTGGAAAAAAATCACGGAGGGGATTCCAGCTGGCGCGGAGTGGATTTAAATGTTTTGCGACCTCTACAGAGATTCACCCCACAGTCATTGGTCAAACTTGAACTTTTCAACACTCAATCCATCAACAATAAATCCACCCTGATTGAAGAACATATCAGGGAGAAAGGACTGGACTTCATGTGTCTGACAGAAACCTGGCACCAGCCAGAGGTTTACTCCGCCCTCAACGAAGCCTGTCCCTCCGGTTACAGTTACTTGGAGGCAGCTCGCAGCACTGGCCGCGGAGGTGGCCTGGCTGTCATCCACCGACAGGACCTGGAGCTGTCCCCCATCCCGCTGCCCACAACAACCTCCTGTGAGTGTCTTGCATTTAAATGCAAGCCCCCCTTCCCCATGACTGTTCTCCTCATCTATCGGCCCCCCAAACCCAACTCTGCTTTTATCCTGGAACTGTCTGATCTCCTCACAATGCTCTGTACTACCACTGCCAATACCATAATCCTGGGAGATTTAAATATTCATGTCGACACACCCTCATGCCACTCCGCTGCTGATTTCCTTCAGCTACTGGACTCCCTTAATCTACAACAACATGTTGATGTCCCCACACACTCCAGAGGACACACACTCGATTTGGTCATCTCAAACTCCGCCCCCATCACCAACTTACAGGTCTACGATCTTGGTGTGTCCGATCATAAGGTCGTGTCAATGGAGCTGCCTTTCCCTTCCCCGCACACCAAACCCAAGCGGCAGATCCATTTCAGGAACCTGAAAAACATCAACGCAGACGCCCTAGCCCTGGACCTTCATCTTCTCTCCTCTGGCTCTGCTGACTTCTTCTCTGGTGATGACTTAGTGGATTCCTACAACCAGTCCCTGAGCAGTCTTCTAGACCTCCACGCCCCCTTAACATCCAGGACAGTCTCCTTCTCGCGCTCAGCACCATGGTACACCTGCGAGCTGCGAAAAATGAAGGCTGCTGGACGTGTCCTTGAGCGGCGGCTCAAGGCCTCTGGACTGACTGTTCACAGACAGGCATACAGAGAACACAAGAAGGCGTATGCAGCAGCTCTGAGGGATGCACGGTCCAGGTTTTATTCCAACATCATCAACAACAGTCCTGGAAACTCCAAACAACTCTTCTCAACAATAAATCACCTTCTCAAACCCCCGTCACTCTCCCACTGTGAGACCACTGAGGAGAGGTGCAACATGCACATCACTTTTTTCAGACAAAAGGTTGATAATATCCGCTCACACCTCTCCACCACTGCTGTTCTGCCTCCCCCAACTGTCAACCCACTGTCTGAGTTTGTCCAGCCTCTCTGCTCCTTCTCTGTTGTCACACAGGAGGAGGTGGAGGATATCATCAGAAAAATGAAGCCGACCACCTGTGCTCTGGACCCTTTTCCTTCAGCCCTGCTGAAGGCCAACATCTCTGCCATCTCTCCATTCATCACCAAGGTCATAAACCACTCCCTCCTGGCTGGCCATATCCCATCTGCACTTAAAACTGCTGTCATCAGACCACTACTGAAAAAACCCAGCCTTGATCCAGAAGTCCTCTCCAACTATAGGCCCATTTCCAATCTTCCATTCCTATCTAAGGTTCTGGAAAAAACAGTTGCAGCACAACTTCAGGACCACCTCAAACAAAATAACCTTTTCGAGAAGTTTCAGTCTGGTTTCCGCCCTGGCCATAGCACAGAAACAGCCTTGGTCAGGGTCACCAATGACCTCCTGATGGCAGCAGATACAGGTTCCCCATCTCTACTCATCCTCCTGGACCTATCAGCTGCCTTTGACACAGTTGACCACAACATCCTCCTTCACCGCCTGAAATACACCATTGGTCTCTCGGACAACGTACATAGCTGGTTCACCTCTTATCTGACCGACAGAACCGAGTATGTCGCCCTGGGCAAAGCAAGGTCGCACACCCATGATGTCACCTGCGGTGTCCCTCAGGGATCGGTGCTGGGCCCCACCCTCTTCACTCTCTACCTGCTCCCCCTGGGCAATCTCATCAGCAGGCATGGGATATCCTACCATTGCTATGCTGATGACACACAGCTCTATTTAAGGACAACCCCCACTTCCTCTGCTCCCCTGCCAACAACCACACTGACCACCTGCCTGGAGGAGATAGAGGCGTGGATGAAGCTCAATTTCCTTCAGCTAAACAGTTCCAAAACTGAAGCCATCCTAGTTGGCACACCACATCAGCTCCGCTCTTCCACCATCACCAGTATCACCTTCTCAGGTCAAACCATCCCCCTCTCCACATCTGTCACCAACCTGGGTGTTAAAATGGACCCTCAACTCACCTTTGACATTCACATCAAACACCTTTGTAAGACATCGTTCTACCATCTCAGGAACATTGCCAAACTCCGTCCAACACTCACCCTGGCAGATGCAGAGAAGCTCATCCACGCCTTTGTCTCCTCCAGGCTGGACTACTGTAATGCACTCCTCATCGGGATCTCTGGCAAGAGCATGCAGAGACTGCAGTATATCCAGAACAGCGCTGCCAGGATCCTGATGAGGGTCCGTAAATATGATCATATCACCCCCAT